>CAWVNT010000039.1:0-20409 GCA_963930775.1 Cliona cf. orientalis
ATTCTAGTGATCGGAACATGGTGGGGTTCCATGCAATCACTTCCGAAAAAATACGGCAGAAATACAAATCGCGGCCAAGTTGAGCCTGTTCCGAGTTTAATTTTGAAAGTGTTCTGGAAAAAACACCCTCTTGATATTTTTAGTATGTTAAGGATGAACATCTTAGCTACACATTTTGAGAAGTTTGGTTGAGATTCCACCTGGAAGTTCATTATTCTAGTGATCGGAACATGGTGGGGGTCCGTGTAATCACTTCTGAAAAAATACGGCAGAAATACAAATCGCGGCCAAGTTGAGCCTGTTCCGAGTTTAATTTTGAAAGCGTTCTGGAAAAAACACCCTCTTGAATTTTTAGTATGTTAAAGATGAACATCTTAGCTACACATTTTGAGAAGTTTGGTTGAGTTTCCACCTGGAAGTTCATTATTCTAGTGATCGGAACATGGTGGGGGTCTGTGCGATCACTTCCGAAAAAATACGGCAGAAATACAAATCGCGGCCAAGTTGAGCCTGTTCTGAGTTTAATTTTGAAAGTGTTCTGGAAAAAACACCCTCTTGATATTTTTAGTATGTTAAAGATGAACATCTTAGCTACACATTTTGAGAAGTTTGGTTGAGATTCCACTGGAAGTTCATTATTCTAGTGATCGGAACATGGTGGGGGTCCATACAATCACTTCCGAAAAAACACGGCAGAAATACAAATCGCGGCCAAGTTGAGCCTGTTCCGAGTTTAATTTTGAAAGTGTTCTGGAAAAAACACCCTCTTGATATTTTTAGTATGTTAAAGATGAACATCTTAGCTACACATTTTGAGAAGTTTGGTTGAGATTCCACCTGGAAGTTCATTATTCTAGTGATCGGAACATGGTGGGGTTCCATGCTATCACTTCCGAAAAAATACGGCAGAAATACAAATCGCGCCCAAGTTGAGCCTGTTCCGAGTTTAATTTTGAAAGTGTTCTGGAAAAAACACCCTCTTGATATTTTTAGTATGTTAAAGATGAACATCTTAGCTACACATTTTGAGAAGTTTGGTTGAGATTCCACCTGGAAGTTTATTATTCTAGTGATCGGAACATGGTGGGGGTCCATGCGATCACTTCCAAAAAAATACGGCAGAAATACAAATCGCGGCCAAGTTGAGACTGTTCTGAGTTTAATTTTGAAAGTGTTCTGGAAAAAACACCCTCTTGATATTTTTAGTATGTTAAAGATGAACATCTTAGCTACACATTTTGAGAAGTTTGCTTGAGTTTCCACCTGGAAGTTCATTATTCTAGTGATCGGAACATGGTGGGGGTCCATACAATCACTTCCGAAAAAATACGGCAGAAATACAAATCGTGGCCAAGTTGAGCCTGTTCCGAGTTTAATTTTGAAAGCGTTCTGGTAAAAACACCCTCTTGATATTTTTAGTATGTTAAAGATGAACATCTTAGCTACACATTTTGAGAAGTTTGGTTGAGATTCCTCCTGAAGTTCATTATTCTAGTGATCGCAACATGGTAGGGGTCCGTGTAATCACTTCCGAAAAAATACGGCAGAAATACAAATTGCGGCCAAGTTGAGCCTGTTGCGAGTTTAATTTTGAAAGTGTTCTGGAAAAAACACCCTCTTGATATTTTTAGTATGTTAAAGATGAACATCTTAGCTACACATTTTGAGAAGTTTGGTTGAGATTCCACCTGGAAGTTCATTATTCTAGCGATTGGAACATGGTGGGGGTCCATACGATCACTTCCGAAAAAATACGGCCGAAATACAAATCACAGCCAAGTTGAGCCTGTTCCGAGTTTAATTTTGATAGTGTTCTGGAAAAAACACCCTCTTGATATTTTTAGTATGTTAAAGATGAACATCTTAGCTACACATTTTGAGAAGTTTGGTTGAGATTCCACCTGGAAGTTCATTATTCTAGTGATCTGAACATGGTGGGGGTCCGTGTAATCACTTCCGAAAAAATACGGCAGAAATACAAATCGCGGCCAAGTTGAGCCTGTTCCGAGTTTAATTTTGAAAGTGTTCAGGAAAAAACACCCTCTTGATATTTTAGTATGTTAAAGATGAACATCTTAGCTACACATTTTGAGAAGTTTGGTTGAGATTCCACCTGGAAGTTCATTATTCTAGTGATCGGAACATGGTGGGGGTCAGAATGATAGGTGTCACGCAAAGTTCACAAGAACCACAAATCACGGAAAAGTTGAGCCTGTTCTGAGTTTAATTTTGAAAGTGTTCTGGAAAAAACACCCTCTTGATATTTTTAGTATGTTAAAGATGAACATCTTAGCTACACATTTTGAGAAGTTTGGTTGAGATTCCACCTGGAAGTTCATTATTCTGGTGATCGGAACATGGTAGGGGTCCGTGCCATCACTTCCAAAAAAATACAGCAGAAATACAAATCACGGCCAAGTTGAGCCTGTTCCGAGTTTAATTTTGAAAGTGTTCTGGAAAAAACACCCTCTTGATATTTTTAGTATGTTAAAGATGAACATCTTAGCTACACATTTTGAGAAGTTTGGTTGAGATTCCACCTGGAAGTTCATTATTCTGGTGATCAGAACATCGTGGGGGCCAGTACGATAGCTGTGACACAAAGTTCGTATGAACCACAAATTGCGGCCAAGTTGAGCCTGTTCCGAGTTTAATTTTGAAAGTGTTCTGGAAAAAACACCCTCTTGATATTTTTAGTATGTTAAAGATGAACATCTTAGCTACACATTTTGAGAAGTTTGGTTGAGATTCCACCTGGAAGTTCATTATTCTAGTGATCGGAACATGGTGGGGGTCGGTGTGATCACTTCCAAAAAAATACGGCAGAAATACAAATCACGGCCAAGTTGAGCCTGTTCCGAGTTTAATTTTGAAAGTGTTCTGGAAGAAACACCCTCTTGATATTTTTAGTATGTTAAAGATGAACATCTTAGCTACACATTTTGAGAAGTTTGGTTGAGATTCCACCTGGAAGTTCATTATTCTAGTGATCGGAACATGGTGGGGGTCAGTACGATAGCAGTGATGCAAAGTTCTGAAGAACCACAAATCGCGGCCAAGTTGAACCTGTTCCGAGTTTAATTTTGAAAGTGTTTTGGAAAAAACACCCTCTTGATATTTTTAGTATGTTAAAGATGAACATCTTAGCTACACATTTTGAGAAGTTTCGTTGAGTTTCCACCTGGAAGTTCATTATTCTAGTGATCGGAACATGGTGGGGGTCTGTGCGATCACTTCCGAAAAAATACGGCAGAAATATAAATCGCGGCCAAGTTGAGCCTGTTCCGAGTTTAATTTTGAAAGTGTTCTGGAAAAAACACCCTCTTGATATTTTTAGTATGTTAAAGATGAACATCTTAGCTACACATTTTGAGAAGTTTGGTTGAGATTCCACCTGGAAGTTCATTATTCTAGTGATCGCAACATGGTGGGGGTCCATACAATCACTTCCGAAAAAATACGGCAGAAATACAAATCGCGGCCAAGTTGAGCCTGTTCCGAGTTTAATTTTGAAAGTGTTCTGGAAAAAACAACCTCTTGATATTTTTAGTATGTTAAAGATGAACATCTTAGCTACACATTTTGAGAAGTTTGGTTGAGATTCCACCTGGAAGTTCATTATTCTAGTGATCGGAACATGTGGGGGTCGGTGTGATCACTTCCAAAAAAATATGGCAGAAATACAAATCGCGGCCAAGTTGAGCCTGTTCCGAGTTTAATTTTGAAAGTGTTCTGGAAAAAACACCCTCTTGATATTTTTAGTATGTTAAAGATGAACATCTTAGCTACACATTTTGAGAAGTTTGGTTGAGATTCATCCTGGAAGTTCATTATTCTAGTGATCGGAACATGGTAGGGGTCCGTGTGATCACTTCCGAAAAAATACGGCAGAAATACAAATCACGGCCAAGTTGAGCCTGTTGCGAGTTTAATTTTGAAAGTGTTCTGGAAAAAACACCCTCTTGATATTTTTAGTATGTTAAAGATGAACATCTTAGCTACACATTTTGAGAAGTTTGGTTGAGATTCCACCTGGAAGTTCATTATTCTAGTGATCGGAACATGGTGGGGGTCGATGTGATCACTTCCGAAAAAATATGGCAGAAAAAAATAGCGGCCAAGTTGAGCCTGTTCTGAGTTTAATTTTGAAAGTGTTCTGGAAAAAACACCCTCTTGATATTTTTAGTATGTTAAAGATGAACATCTTAGCTACACATTTTGAGAAGTTTGGTTGAGATTCCACCTGGAAGTTCATTATTCTAGTGATGGCAACATGGTGGGGGTCCGTGCGATCACTTCCGAAAAAATACGGCAGAAATACAAATCGCGGCCAAGTTGAGACTGTTCTGAGTTTAATTTTGAAAGTGTTCTGGAAGAAACACCCTCTTGATATTTTTAGTATGTTGAAGATGAACATCTTAGCTACACATTTTGAGAAGTTTGGTTGAGATTCCACCTGGAAGTTCATTATTCTAGTGATCGGAACATGGTGGGGGTCTTTGCGATCACTTCTGAAAAAATACGGCAGAAATACAAATCGCAGCCAAGTTGAGCCTGTTCCGAGTTTAATTTTGAAAGCGTTCTGGAAAAAATACCCTCTTGAATTTTTTAGTATGTTAAAGATGAACATCTTAGCTACACATTTTGAGAAGTTTCGTTGAGTTTCCACCTGGAAGTTCATTATTCTAGTGATCGGAACATGGTGGGGGTCTGTGCGATCACTTCCGAAAATATACGGCAGAAATACAAATCGCAGCCAAGTTGAGCCTGTTCCGAGTTTAATTTTGAAAGCGTTCTGGAAAAAATACCCTCTTGAATTTTTTAGTATGTTAAAGATGAACATCTTAGCTACACATTTTGAGAAGTTTCGTTGAGTTTCCACCTGGAAGTTCATTATTCTAGTGATCGGAACATGGTGGGGGTCTGTGCGATCACTTCCGAAAATATACGGCAGAAATACAAATCGCGGCCAAGTTGAGCCTGTTCCGAGTTTATTTTGAAAGTGTTCTGGAAAAAACACCCTCTTGATATTTTTAGTATGTTAAAGATGAACATCTTAGCTACACATTTTGAGAAGTTTGGTTGAGATTCCACCTGGAAGTTCATTATTCTAGTGATCGGAACATGGTGGGGGTCCATACAATCACTTCCGAAAAAATACGGCAGAAATACAAATCGTGGCCAAGTTGAGCCTGTTCCGAGTTTAATTTTGAAAGCGTTCTGGTAAAAACACCCTCTTGATATTTTTAGTATGTTAAAGATGAACATCTTAGCTACACATTTTGAGAAGTTTGGTTGAGATTCCTCCTGGAAGTTCATTATTCTGGTGATCGGAACATGGTAGGGGTCCGTGTAATCACTTCCGAAAAAATACGGCAGAAATACAAATTGCGGCCAAGTTGAGCCTGTTGCGAGTTTAATTTTGAAAGTGTTCTGGAAAAAACACCCTCTTGATATTTTTAGTATGTTAAAGATGAACATCTTAGCTACACATTTTGAGAAGTTTGGTTGAGATTCCACCTGGAAGTTCATTATTCTAGCGATTGAAACATGGTGGGGGTCCATACGATCACTTCCGAAAAAATACGGCCGAAATACAAATCACGGCCAAGTTGAGCCTGTTCCGAGTTTAATTTTGATAGTGTTCTGGAAAAAACACCCTCTTGATATTTTTAGTATGTTAAAGATGAACATCTTAGCTACACATTTTGAGAAGTTTGGTTGAGATTCCACCTGGAAGTTCATTATTCTAGTGATCTGAACATGGTGGGGGTCCGTGTAATCACTTCCGAAAAAATACGGCAGAAATACAAATCGCGGCCAAGTTGAGCCTGTTCCGAGTTTAATTTGAAAGTGTTCAGGAAAAAACACCCTCTTGATATTTTTAGTATGTTAAAGATGAACATCTTAGCTACACATTTTGAGAAGTTTGGTTGAGATTCCACCTGGAAGTTCATTATTCTAGTGATCGGAACATGGTGGGGGTCAGAATGATAGCTGTCACGCAAAGTTCACAAGAACCACAAATCACGGAAAAGTTGAGCCTGTTCTGAGTTTAATTTTGAAAGTGTTCTGGAAAAAACACCCTCTTGATATTTTTAGTATGTTAAAGATGAACATCTTAGCTACACATTTTGAGAAGTTTGGTTGAGATTCCACCTGGAAGTTCATTATTCTAGTGATCGGAACATGGTAGGGGTCCGTGCCATCACTTCCGAAAAAATACGGCAGAAATACAAATCACGGCCAAGTTGAGCCTGTTCCGAGTTTAATTTTGAAAGTGTTCTGGAAAAAACACCCTCTTGATATTTTTAGTATGTTAAAGATGAACATCTTAGCTACACATTTTGAGAAGTTTGGTTGAGATTCCACCTGGAAGTTCATTATTCTGGTGATCAGAACATTGTGGGGGCCAGTACGATAGCTGTGACACAAAGTTCGTATGAACCACAAATTGCGGCCAAGTTGAGCCTGTTCCGAGTTTAATTTTGAAAGTGTTCTGGAAAAAACACCCTCTTGATATTTTTAGTATGTTAAAGATGAACATCTTAGCTACACATTTTGAGAAGTTTGGTTGAGATTCCACCTGGAAGTTCATTATTCTAGTGATCGGAACATGGTGGGGGTCGGTGTGATCACTTCCAAAAAAATACGGCAGAAATACAAATCACGGCCAAGTTGAGCCTGTTCCGAGTTTAATTTTGAAAGTGTTCTGGAAGAAACACCCTCTTGATATTTTTAGTATGTTAAAGATGAACATCTTAGCTACACATTTTGAGAAGTTTGGTTGAGATTCCACCTGGAAGTTCATTATTCTAGTGATCGGAACATGGTGGGGGTCAGTACGATAGCAGTGATGCAAAGTTCTGAAGAACCACAAATCGCGGCCAAGTTGAACCTGTTCCGAGTTTAATTTTGAAAGTGTTTTGGAAAAAACACCCTCTTGATATTTTTAGTATGTTAAAGATGAACATCTTAGCTACACATTTTGAGAAGTTTGGTTGAGATTCCACCTGGAAGTTCATTATTCTAGTGATCGGAACATGGTGCGGGTCTGTGCGATCACTTCCGAAAAAATACGGCAGAAATATAAATCGCGGCCAAGTTGAGCCTGTTCCGAGTTTAATTTTGAAAGTGTTCTGGAAAAAACACCCTCTTGATATTTTTAGTATGTTAAAGATGAACATCTTAGCTACACATTTTGAGAAGTTTGGTTGAGATTCCACCTGGAAGTTCATTATTCTAGTGATCGGAACATGGTGGGGGTCAGTATGATAGCTGTCACGCAAAGTTCGCAAGAACCCCAAATCGCGGAAAAGTTGAGCCTGTTCTGAGTTTAATTTTGAAAGTGTTCTGGAAAAAACACCCTCTTGATATTTTTAGTATGTTAAAGATGAACATCTTAGCTACACATTTTGAGAAGTTTGGTTGAGATTCCACCTGGAAGTTCATTATTCTAGTGATCGGAACATGGTGGGGGTCCGTACGATCACTTCCGAAAAAATACAGCAGAAATACAAATTGCGGCCAAGTTGAGCCTGTTCCGAGTTTAATTTTGAAAGTGTTCTGGAAAAAACACCCTCTTGATATTTTTAGTATGTTAAAGATGAACATCTTAGCTACACATTTTGAGAAGTTTGGTTGAGATTCCACCTGGAAGTTCATTATTCTGGTGATCGGAACATGGTGGGGGCCAGTACGATAGCTGTGACGCAAAGTTCGTATGAACCACAAATCGCGGCCAAGTTGAGCCTGTTCCGAGTTTAATTTTGAAAGTGTTCTGGAAAAAACACCCTCTTGATATTTTTAGTATGTTAAAGATGAACATCTTAGCTACACATTTTGAGAAGTTTGGTTGAGATTCCACCTGGAAGTTCATTATTCTAGTGATCGGAACATGGTGGGGGTCAGAATGATAGCTGTCACGCAAAGTTCACAAGAACCACAAATCACGGAAAAGTTGAGCCTGTTCTGAGTTTAATTTTGAAAGTGTTCTGGAAAAAACACCCTCTTGATATTTTTAGTATGTTAAGATGAACATCTTAGCTACACATTTTGAGAAGTTTGGTTGAGATTCCACCTGGAAGTTCATTATTCTAGTGATCGGAACATGGTAAGGGTCCGTGCCATCACTTCCGAAAAAATACGGCAGAAATACAAATCACGGCCAAGTTGAGCCTGTTCCGAGTTTAATTTTGAAAGTGTTCTGGAAAAAACACCCTCTTGATATTTTTAGTATGTTAAAGATGAACATCTTAGCTACACATTTTGAGAAGTTTGGTTGAGATTCCACCTGGAAGTTCATTATTCTGGTGATCAGAACATCGTGGGGGCCAGTACGATAGCTGTGACACAAAGTTCGTATGAACCACAAATTGCGGCCAAGTTGAGCCTGTTCCGAGTTTAATTTTGAAAGTGTTCTGGAAAAAACACCCTCTTGATATTTTTAGTATGTTAAAGATGAACATCTTAGCTACACATTTTGAGAAGTTTGGTTGAGATTCCACCTGGAAGTTCATTATTCTAGTGATCGGAACATGGTGGGGGTCGGTGTGATCATTTCCAAAAAAATACGGCAGAAATACAAATCACGGCCAAGTTGAGCCTGTTCCGAGTTTAATTTTGAAAGTGTTCTGGAAGAAACACCCTCTTGATATTTTTAGTATGTTAAAGATGAACATCTTAGCTACACATTTTGAGAAGTTTGGTTGAGATTCCACCTGGAAGTTCATTATTCTAGTGATCGGAACATGGTGGGGGTCCGTACGATCACTTCCGAAAAAATACAGCAGAAATACATATTGCGGCCAAGTTGAGCCTGTTCCGAGTTTAATTTTGAAAGTGTTCTGGAAAAAACACCCTCTTGATATTTTTAGTATGTTAAAGATGAACATCTTAGCTACACATTTTGAGAAGTTTGGTTGAGATTCCACCTGGAAGTTCATTATTCTGGTGATCGGAACATGGTGGGGGCCAGTACGATAGCTGTGACGCAAAGTTCGTATGAACCACAAATCGCGGCCAAGTTGAGCCTGTTCCGAGTTTAATTTTGAAAGTGTTCTGGAAAAAACACCCTCTTGATATTTTTAGTATGTTAAAGATGAACATCTTAGCTACACATTTTGAGAAGTTTGGTTGAGATTCCACCTGGAAGTTCATTATTCTAGTGATCGGAACATGGTGGGGGTCAGAATGATAGCTGTCACGCAAAGTTCACAAGAACCACAAATCACGGAAAAGTTGAGCCTGTTCCGAGTTTAATTTTGAAAGTGTTTTGGAAAAAACACCCTCTTGATATTTTTAGTATGTTAAAGATGAACATCTTAGCTACACATTTTGAGAAGTTTCGTTGAGTTTCCACCTGGAAGTTCATTATTCTAGTGATCGGAACATGGTGGGGGTCGGTGTGATCATTTCCAAAAAAATACGGCAGAAATACAAATCACGGCCAAGTTGAGCCTGTTCCGAGTTTAATTTTGAAAGTGTTCTGGAAGAAACACCCTCTTGATATTTTTAGTATGTTAAAGATGAACATCTTAGCTACACATTTTGAGAAGTTTGGTTGAGATTCCACCTGGAAGTTCACACATATTCTAGTGATCGGAACATGGTGGGGGTCAGTACGATAGCAGTGATGCAAAGTTCTGAAGAACCACAAATCGCGGCCAAGTTGAACCTGTTCCGAGTTTAATTTTGAAAGTGTTTTGGAAAAAACACCCTCTTGATATTTTTAGTATGTTAAAGATGAACATCTTAGCTACACATTTTGAGAAGTTTCGTTGAGTTTCCACCTGGAAGTTCATTATTCTAGTGATCGGAACATGGTGGGGGTCTGTGCGATCACTTCCGAAAAAATACGGCAGAAATATAAATCGCGGCCAAGTTGAGCCTGTTCCGAGTTTAATTTTGAAAGTGTTCTGGAAAAAACACCCTCTTGATATTTTTAGTATGTTAAAGATGAACATCTTAGCTACACATTTTGAGAAGTTTGGTTGAGATTCCACCTGGAAGTTCATTATTCTAGTGATCGGAACATGGTGGGGGTCAGTATGATAGCTGTCACGCAAAGTTCGCAAGAACCACAAATCGCGGAAAAGTTGAGCCTGTTCTGAGTTTAATTTTGAAAGTGTTCTGGAAAAAACACCCTCTTGATATTTTTAGTATGTTAAAGATGAACATCTTAGCTACACATTTTGAGAAGTTTGGTTGAGATTCCACCTGGAAGTTCATTATTCTAGTGATCGGAACATGGTGGGGGTCCGTACGATCACTTCCGAAAAAATACAGCAGAAATACAAATTGCGGCCAAGTTGAGCCTGTTCCGAGTTTAATTTTGAAAGTGTTCTGGAAAAAACACCCTCTTGATATTTTTAGTATGTTAAAGATGAACATCTTAGCTACACATTTTGAGAAGTTTGGTTGAGATTCCACCTGGAAGTTCATTATTCTGGTGATCGGAACATGGTGGGGGCCAGTACGATAGCTGTGACGCAAAGTTCTGAAGAACCACAAATCGCGGCCAAGTTGAACCTGTTCCGAGTTTAATTTTGAAAGTGTTTTGGAAAAAACACCCTCTTGATATTTTTAGTATGTTAAAGATGAACATCTTAGCTACACATTTTGAGAAGTTTGGTTGAGATTCCACCTGTAAGTTCATTATTCTAGTGATCGGAACATGGTGGGGGTCTGTGCCATCACTTCCAAAAAAATACGGCAGAAATACAAATCACGGCCAAGTTGAGCCTGTTCCGAGTTTAATTTTGAAAGTGTTCTGGAAAAAACACCCTCTTGATATTTTTAGTATGTTAAAGATGAACATCTTAGCTACACATTTTGAGAAGTTTGGTTGAGATTCTACCTGAAAGTTCATTATTCTGGTGATAGGAACATGGTGGGGGCCAGTACGATAGCTGTGATGCAAAGTTCGGAAGAACCACAAATCGCGGCCAAGTTGAGCCTGTTCCGAGTTTAATTTTGAAAGTGTTCTGGAAGAAACACCCTCTTGATATTTTTAGTATGTTAAAGATGAACATCTTAGCTACACATTTTGAGAAGTTTGGTTGAGATTCCACCTGGAAGTTCATTATTCTAGTGATCGGAACATGGTGGGGTCAGTGTGATCACTTCCGAAAAAATACGGCAGAAATACAAATCGCGGCCAAGTTGAGCCTGTTGCGAGTTTAATTTTGAAAGTGTTTTCGAAAAAACACCCTCTTGATATTTTTAGTATGTTAAAGATGAACATCTTAGCTACACATTTTGAGAAGTTTGGTTGAGATTCCACCTGGAAGTTCATTATTCTAGTGATCGGAACATGGTGGGGGTCCATACAATCACTTCCGAAAAAATACGGCAGAAATACAAATCGCGGCCAAGTTGAGACTGTTCCGAGTTTAATTTTGAAAGTGTTTTGGCAAAAACACCCTCTTGATATTTTTAGTATGTTAAAGATGAACATCTTAGCTACACATTTTGAGAAGTTTGGTTGAGATTCCTCCTGGAAGTTCATTATTCTAGTGATCGGAACATGGTAGGGGTCCGTGTGATCACTTCCGAAAAAATACGGCAGAAATACAAATCGCGGCCAAGTTGAGCCTGTTGCGAGTTTAATTTTGAAAGTGTTCTGGAAAAAACACCCTCTTGATATTTTTAGTATGTTAAAGATGAACATCTTAGCTACACATTTTGAGAAGTTTGGTTGAGATTCCACCTGGAAGTTCATTATTCTAGTGATTGGAACATGCTGGGGGTCCATGCGATCACTTCCAAAAAAATACGGCCGAAATACAAATCACGGCCAAGTTGAGCCTGTTCCGAGTTTAATTTTGATAGTGTTCTGGAAAAAACACCCTCTTGATATTTTTAGTATGTTAAAGATGAACATCTTAGCTACACATTTTGAGAAGTTTGGTTGAGATTCCACCTGGAAGTTCATTATTCTAGTGATCGGAACATGGTGGGGGTCAGTATGATAGCTGTCACGCAAAGTTCGGAAGAACCACAAATCGCGGAAAAGTTGAGCCTGTTCCGAGTTTAATTTTGAAAGTGTTCTGGAAAAAACACCCTCTTGATATTTTTAGTATGTTAAAGATGAACATCTTAGCTACACATTTTGAGAAGTTTGGTTGAGATTCCACCTGGAAGTTCATTATTCTAGTGATCGGAACATGGTGGGGGTCCGTACGATCACTTCCGAAAAAATACAGCAGAAATACAAATTGCGGCCAAGTTGAGCCTGTTGCGAGTTTAATTTTGAAAGTGTTCTGGAAAAAACACCCTCTTGATATTTTTATTATGTTAAAGATGAACATCTTAGCTACACATTTTGAGAAGTTTGGTTGAGATTCCACCTGGAAGTTCATTATTCTAGTGATCGGAACATGGTGGGGGTCCCTACGATAGCTGTGATGCAAAGTTCGGAAGAACCACAAATCGCGGCCAAGTTGAGCCTGTTCCGAGTTTAATTTTGAAAGTGTTTTGGTAAAAAACACCCTCTTGATATTTTTAGTATGTTAAAGATGAACATCTTAGCTACACATTTTGAGAAGTTTGGTTGAGATTCCACCTGGAAGTTCATTATTCTATGATTGGAACATGGTGGGGGTCCGTGCGATGACTTCCAAAAAAATACGGCAGAAATACAAATTGCGGCCAAGTTGAGCCTGTTCCGAGTTTAATTTTGAAAGTGTTCTGGAAAAAACACCCTCTTGATATTTTTAGTATGTTAAAGATGAACATCTTAGCTACACATTTTGAGAAGTTTGGTTGAGATTCCACCTGGAAGTTCATTATTCTAGTGATCGGAACATGGTGGGGGTCCGTACGATCACTTCCGAAAAAATACAGCAGAAATACAAATTGCGGCCAAGTTGAGCCTGTTCCGAGTTTAATTTTGAAAGTGTTCTGGAAAAAACACCCTCTTGATATTTTTAGTATGTTAAAGATGAACATCTTAGCTACACATTTTGAGAAGTTTGGTTGAGATTCCACCTGGAAGTTCATTATTCTAGTGATCGGAACATGGTGGGGATGCCTACGATAGCTGTGATGCAAAGTTCGGAAGAACCACAAATCGCGGCCAAGTTGAGCCTGTTCCGAGTTTAATTTTGAAAGTGTTTTGGTAAAAAACACCCTCTTGATATTTTTAGTATGTTAAAGATGAACATCTTAGCTACACATTTTGAGAAGTTTGGTTGAGATTCCACCTGGAAGTTCATTATTCTAGTGATCGGAACATGGTGGGGGTCCGTGTAATCACTTCCGAAAAAATACGGCAGAAATACAAATCGCGGCCAAGTTGAGACTGTTCCGAGTTTAATTTTGAAAGTGTTTTGGCAAAAACACCCTCTTGATATTTTTAGTATGTTAAAGATGAACATCTTAGCTACACATTTTGAGAAGTTTGGTTGAGATTCCTCCTGGAAGTTCATTATTCTAGTGATCGGAACATGGTAGGGGTCCGTGTGATCACTTCCGAAAAAATACGGCAGAAATACAAATCGCGGCCAAGGTGAGCCTGTTGCGAGTTTAATTTTGAAAGTGTTCTGGAAAAAACACCCTCTTGATATTTTTAGTATGTTAAAGATGAACATCTTAGCTACACATTTTGAGAAGTTTGGTTGAGATTCCACCTGGAAGTTCATTATTCTAGTGATTGGAGCATGCTGGGGGTCCATGCGATCACTTCCAAAAAAATACGGCCGAAATACAAATCACGGCCAAGTTGAGCTTGTTCCGAGTTTAATTTTGATAGTGTTCTGGAAAAAACACCCTCTTGATATTTTTAGTATGTTAAAGATGAACATCTTAGCTACACATTTTGAGAAGTTTGCTTGAGATTCCACCTGGAAGTTCATTATTCTAGTGATCGGAACATGGTGGGGGTCAGTATGATAGCTGTCACGCAAAGTTCGGAAGAACCACAAATCGCGGAAAAGTTGAGCCTGTTCCGAGTTTAATTTTGAAAGTGTTCTGGAAAAAACACCCTCTTGATATTTTTAGTATGTTAAAGATGAACATCTTAGCTACACATTTTGAGAAGTTTGGTTGAGATTCCACCTGGAAGTTCATTATTCTAGTGATCGGAACATGGTGGGGGTCCGTACGATCACTTCCGAAAAAATACAGCAGAAATACAAATTGCGGCCAAGTTGAGCCTGTTCCGAGTTTAATTTTGAAAGTGTTCTGGAAAAAACACCCTCTTGATATTTTTATTATGTTAAAGATGAACATCTTAGCTACACATTTTGAGAAGTTTGGTTGAGATTCCACCTGGAAGTTCATTATTCTAGTGATCGGAACATGGTGGGGGTCCCTACGATAGCTGTGATGCAAAGTTCGGAAGAACCACAAATCGCGGCCAAGTTGAGCCTGTTCCGAGTTTAATTTTGAAAGTGTTTTGGTAAAAAACACCCTCTTGATATTTTTAGTATGTTAAAGATGAACATCTTAGCTACACATTTTGAGAAGTTTGGTTGAGATTCCACCTGGAAGTTCATTATTCTATGATTGGAACATGGTGGGGGTCCGTGCGATGACTTCCAAAAAAATACGGCAGAAATACAAATTGCGGCCAAGTTGAGCCTGTTCCGAGTTTAATTTTGAAAGTTTTCTGGAAAAAACACCCTCTTGATATTTTTAGTATGTTAAAGATGAACATCTTAGCTACACATTTTGAGAAGTTTGGTTGAGATTCCACCTGGAAGTTCATTATTCTAGTGATCGGAACATGGTGGGGGTCCGTACGATCACTTCCGAAAAAATACAGCAGAAATACAAATTGCGGCCAAGTTGAGCCTGTTCCGAGTTTAATTTTGAAAGTGTTCTGGAAAAAACACCCTCTTGATATTTTTATTATGTTAAAGATGAACATCTTAGCTACACATTTTGAGAAGTTTGGTTGAGATTCCACCTGGAAGTTCATTATTCTAGTGATCGGAACATGGTGGGGGTCCCTACGATAGCTGTGATGCAAAGTTCGGAAGAACCACAAATCGCGGCCAAGTTGAGCCTGTTCCGAGTTTAATTTTGAAAGTGTTTTGGTAAAAAACACCCTCTTGATATTTTTAGTATGTTAAAGATGAACATCTTAGCTACACATTTTGAGAAGTTTGGTTGAGATTCCACCTGGAAGTTCATTATTCTAGTGATCGGAACATGGTGGGGGTCCGTGCCATCACTTCCAAAAAAATACGGCAGAAATACAAATCACGGCCAAGTTGAGCCTGTTCCGAGTTTAATTTTGAAAGTGTTCTGGAAAAAACACCCTCCTTATATTTTTAGTATGTTAAAGATGAACATCTTAGCTACACATTTTGAGAAGTTTGGTTGAGATTCCACCTGGAAGTTCATTATTCTGGTGATCGAAACATGGTGGGGGCCAGTACGATAGCTGTGACGCAAAGTTCGTATGAACCACAAATCGCGGCCAAGTTGAACCTGTTCCGAGTTTAATTTTGAAAGTGTTTTGGAAAAAACACCCTCTTGATATTTTTAGTATGTTAAAGATGAACATCTTAGCTACACATTTTGAGAAGTTTGGTTGAGATTCCACCTGGAAGTTCATTATTCTGGTGATCGGAACATGGTGGGGGCCAGTACGATAGCTGTGACGCAAAGTTCGTATGAACCACAAATCGCGGCCAAGTTGAACCTGTTCCGAGTTTAATTTTGAAAGTGTTCTGGAAAAAACACCCTCTTGATATTTTTAGTATGTTAAAGATGAACATCTTAGCTACACATTTTGAGAAGTTTGGTTGAGATTCCACCTGAAAGTTCATTATTCTAGTGATCGGAACATGGTGGGGGTCTGTGTGATCACTTCCGAAAAAATACGGCAGAAATACAAATCACGGCCAAGTTGAGCCTGTTGCGAGTTTAATTTTGAAAGTGTTCTGGAAGAAACACCCTCTTGATATTTTTAGTATGTTAAAGATGAACATCTTAGCTACACATTTTGAGAAGTTTGGTTGAGATTCCACCTGGAAGTTCATTATTCTAGTGATCGGAACATGGTGGGGGTCTGTGCCATCACTTCCAAAAAAATACGGCAGAAATACAAATCACGGCCAAGTTGAGCCTGTTCCGAGTTTAATTTTGAAAGTGTTCTGGAAAAAACACCCTCTTGATATTTTTACTATGTTAAAGATGAACATCTTAGCTACACATTTTGAGAAGTTTGGTTGAGATTCCTCCTGGAAGTTCATTATTCTAGTGATGGGAACATGGTGGGGGTCGGTGTGATCACTTCCGAAAAAATACGGCAGAAATACAAATCGCGGCCAAGTTGAGCCTGTTGCGAGTTTAAATTTGAAAGTGTTCTGGAAAAAACACCCTCTTGATATTTTTAGTATGTTAAAGATGAACATCTTAGCTACACATTTTGAGAAGTTTGGTTGAGATTCCACCTGGAAGTTCATTATTCTAGTGATCGGAACATGGTGGGGGTCTTTGCGATCACTTCCGAAAAAATACAGCAGAAATACAAATCGCGGCCAAGTTGAGCCTGTTCCGAGTTTAATTTTGAAAGTGTTCTGGAAAAAACACCCTCTTGATATTTTTAGTATGTTAAAGATGAACATCTTAGCTACACATTTTGAGAAGTTTGGTTGAGATTCCACCTGGAAGTTCATTATTCTAGTGATCGGAACATGGTGGGGGTCCGTACAATCACTTCCGAAAAAATACAGCAGAAATACAAATTGCGGCCAAGTTGAGCCTGTTCCGAGTTTAATTTTGAAAGTGTTCTGGAAAAAACACCCTCTTGATATTTTTATTATGTTAAAGATGAACATCTTAGCTACACATTTTGAGAAGTTTGGTTGAGATTCCACCTGAAAGTTCATTATTCTAGTGATCGGAACATGGTGGGGGTCCCTACGATAGCTGTGATGCAAAGTTTGGAAGAACCACAAATCGCGGCCAAGTTGAGCCTGTTCCGAGTTTAATTTTGAAACTGTTTTGGTAAAAAACACCCTCTTGATATTTTTAGTATGTTAAAGATGAACATCTTAGCTACACATTTTGAGAAGTTTGGTTGAGATTCCACCTGGAAGTTCATTATTCTATGATTGGAACATGGTGGGGGTCCGTGCGATGACTTCCAAAAAAATACGGCAGAAATACAAATTGCGGCCAAGTTGAGCCTGTTCCGAGTTTAATTTTGAAAGTGTTCTGGAAAAAACACCCTCTTGATATTTTTAGTATGTTAAAGATGAACATCTTAGCTACACATTTTGAGAAGTTTGGTTGAGATTCCACCTGGAAGTTCATTATTCTGGTGATCGGAACATGGTGGGGGCCAGTACGATAGCTGTGACGCAAAGTTCGTATCAACCACAAATCGCGGCCAAGTTGAACCTGTTCCGAGTTTAATTTTGAAAGTGTTTTAGAAAAAACACCCTCTTGATATTTTTAGTATGTTAAAGATGAACATCTTAGCTACACATTTTGAGAAGTTTGGTTGAGATTCCACCTGGAAGTTCATTATTCTAGTGATCGAAACATGGTGGGGGTCTGTGCCATCACTTCCAAAAAAATACGGCAGAAATACAAATCACGGCCAAGTTGAGCCTGTTCCGAGTTTAATTTTGAAAGTGTTCTGGAAGAAACACCCTCTTGATATTTTTAGTATGTTAAAGATGAACATCTTAGCTACACATTTTGAGAAGTTTGGTTGAGATTCCACCTGGAAGTTCATTATTCTAGTGATCGGAACATGGTGGGGGTCGGTGTGATCACTTCCGAAAAAATACGGCAGAAATACAAATCGCGGCCAAGATGAGCCTGTTGCGAGTTTAATTTTGAAAGTGTTCTGGAAAAAACACCCTCTTGATATTTTTAGTATGTTAAAGATGAACATCTTAGCTACACATTTTGAGAAGTTTGGTTGAGATTCCACCTGGAAGTTCATTATTCTGGTGATCGGAACATGGTGGGGGCCAGTACGATAGCTGTGACGCAAAGTTCGTATCAACCACAAATCGCGGCCAAGTTGAACCTGTTCCGAGTTTAATTTTGAAAGTGTTTTGGAAAAAACACCCTCTTGATATTTTTAGTATGTTAAAGATGAACATCTTAGCTACACATTTTGAGAAGTTTGGTTGAGATTCCACCTGGAAGTTCATTATTCTGGTGATCGGAACATGGTGGGGGCCAGTACGATAGCTGTGACGCAAAGTTCGTATGAACCACAAATCGCGGCCAAGTTGAACCTGTTCCGAGTTTAATTTTGAAAGTGTTCTGGAAAAAACACCCTCTTGATATTTTTAGTATGTTAAAGATGAACATCTTAGCTACACATTTTGAGAAGTTTGGTTGAGATTCCACCTGAAAGTTCATTATTCTAGTGATCGGAACATGGTGGGGGTCTGTGTGATCACTTCCGAAAAAATACGGCAGAAATACAAATCACGGCCAAGTTGAGCCTGTTCTGAGTTTAATTTTGAAAGTGTTCTGGAAGAAACACCCTCTTGATATTTTTAGTATGTTAAAGATGAACATCTTAGCTACACATTTTGAGAAGTTTGGTTGAGATTCCACCTGGAAGTTCATTATTCTAGTGATCGGAACATGGTGGGGGTCTGTGCCATCACTTCCAAAAAAATACGGCAGAAATACAAATCACGGCCAAGTTGAGCCTGTTCTGAGTTTAATTTTGAAAGTGTTCTGGAAAAAACACCCTCTTGATATTTTTAGTATGTTAAAGATGAACATCTTAGCTACACATTTTGAGAAGTTTGGTTGAGATTCCTCCTGGAAGTTCATTATTCTAGTGATGGGAACATGGTGGGGGTCGGTGTGATCACTTCCGAAAAAATAGGGCAGAAATACAAATCGCGGCCAAGTTGAGCCTGTTGCGAGTTTAATTTTGAAAGTGTTCTGGAAAAAACACCCTCTTGATATTTTTAGTATGTTAAAGATGAACATCTTAGCTACACATTTTGAGAAGTTTGGTTGAGATTCCACCTGGAAGTTCATTATTCTAGTGATCGGAACATGGTGGGGGTCTTTGCGATCACTTCCGAAAAAATACGGCAGAAATACAAATCGCGGCCAAGTTGAGCCTGTTCCGAGTTTAATTTTGAAAGTGTTCTGGAAAAAACACCCTCTTGATATTTTTAGTATGTTAAAGATGAACATCTTAGCTACACATTTTGAGAAGTTTGGTTGAGATTCCACCTGGAAGTTCATTATTCTAGTGATCGGAACATGGTGGGGGTCCGTACAATCACTTCCGAAAAAATACAGCAGAAATACAAATTGCGGCCAAGTTGAGCCTGTTCCGAGTTTAATTTTGAAAGTGTTCTGGAAAAAACACCCTCTTGATATTTTTATTATGTTAAAGATGAACATCTTAGCTACACATTTTGAGAAGTTTGGTTGAGATTCCACCTGAAAGTTCATTATTCTAGTGATCGGAACATGGTGGGGGTCCCTACGATAGCTGTGATGCAAAGTTTGGAAGAACCACAAATCGCGGCCAAGTTGAGCCTGTTCCTAGTTTAATTTTGAAACTGTTTTGGTAAAAAACACCCTCTTGATATTTTTAGTATGTTAAAGATGAACATCTTAGCTACACATTTTGAGAAGTTTGGTTGAGATTCCACCTGGAAGTTCATTATTCTATGATTGGAACATGGTGGGGGTCCGTGCGATGACTTCCAAAAAAATACGGCAGAAATACAAATTGCGGCCAAGTTGAGCCTGTTCCGAGTTTAATTTTGAAAGTGTTCTGGAAAAAACACCCTCTTGATATTTTTAGTATGTTAAAGATGAACATCTTAGCTACACATTTTGAGAAGTTTGGTTGAGATTCCACCTGGAAGTTCATTATTCTGGTGATCGGAACATGGTGGGGGCCAGTACGATAGCTGTGACGCAAAGTTCGTATCAACCACAAATCGCGGCCAAGTTGAACCTGTTCTGAGTTTAATTTTGAAAGTGTTTTGGAAAAAACACCCTCTTGATATTTTTAGTATGTTAAAGATGAACATCTTAGCTACACATTTTGAGAAGTTTGGTTGAGATTCCACCTGGAAGTTCATTATTCTAGTGATCGAAACATGGTGGGGGTCTGTGCTATCACTTCCAAAAAAATACGGCAGAAATACAAATCACAGCCAAGTTGAGCCTGTTCCGAGTTTAATTTTGAAAGTGT
This sequence comes from Cliona cf. orientalis, assembly GCA_963930775.1. NCBI lineage: Eukaryota > Metazoa > Porifera > Demospongiae > Clionaida > Clionaidae > Cliona > Cliona cf. orientalis. Next base: position 20,159 of record CAWVNT010000039.1, read on the forward strand.
TCTGGCAAAAACACCCTCTTGATATTTTTAGTATGTTAAAGATGAACATCTTAGCTACACATTTTGAGAAGTTTGGTTGAGATTCCACCTGGAAGTTCATTATTCTAGTGATCGAAACATGGTGGGGGTCAGTGTGATCACTTCCGAAAAAATACGGCAGAAATACAAATCGCGGCCAAGTTGAGCCTGTTGCGAGTTTAATTTTGAAAGTGTTCTGGAAAAAACACCCTCTTGATATTTTTAGTATGTTA
>CAWVNT010000044.1:0-22042 GCA_963930775.1 Cliona cf. orientalis
TGTATGAGATTCTGGTGTTTGACTGTGAGGTACCTACCTTCTAGTTGTGTGTGAGGTCCTGATGTTTAAATGTGAGGTACCTACCTTCTAGCTGTGTGTGAGGTTCTAATGTTTGACTGTTAGACACCAACCTTCTAGCTGTGTGTGAGGTTCTGATGTTTAAATGTGAGGTACCTACCTTCTAGCTGTGTGTGAGGTTCTGATGTTTGACTGTGAGACACCTACCTTCTAGAAGTGTGTGAGGTTCTGATGTTTGACTGTGAGACACCTACCTTCTAGAAGTGTGTGAGGTTCTGATGTTTGATTGTGGGACACCTACCTTCTAGCTGTGTGCGAGGTTCTAATGTTTGACTGTGGACACCTAGCTTCTAACTGTGTGTGAGGTTCTAATGTTTGACTGTGGACACCTACCTTCTAGCTGTGTGTGAGGTTCTAATGTTTGACTGTGAGACACCTACCTTCTAGAAGTGTGTGAGGTTCTAATGTTTGACTGTTAGACACCAACCTTCTAGCTGTGTGAGGTTCTGATGTTTGACTGTGAGACACCTACCTTCTAGCTGTGTGTGAGGTTCTGATGTTTAAATGTGAGGCAAGTACCTTCTAGCTGTGTGTGAGGTTCTGATGTTTGACTGTGAGACACGTACCTTCTAGCTGTATGAGATTCTGGTGTTTGACTGTCAGGTACCTACCTTCTAGCTGTGTGTGCGGTCCTGATGTTTAAATGTGAGGTACCTACCTTCTAGCAGTGTGTGAGGTTCTGATGTTTAAATGTGAGGTACCTACCTTCTAGCTGTGTGTGAGGTTCTAATGTTTAAATGTGAGGTACCTACCTTCTAGCTGTGTGTGAGGTTCTGATGTTTGACTGTGGACACCTAGCTTCTAGCTGTGTGTGAGGTTCTGATGTTTGACTGTGGACACCTAGCTTCTAGCTGTGTGTGAGGTTCTGATGTTTGACTGTGGACACCTACCTTCTAACTGTGTGTGAGGTTCTAATGTTTGACTGTGGACACCTACCTTCTAGCTGTGTGTGAGGTTCTAATGTTTGACTGTGAGACACCTACCTTCTAGAAGTGTGTGAGGTTCTAATGTTTGACTGTCAGACACCAACCTTCTAGCTGTGTAAGGTTCTGATGTTTGACTGTGAGACACCTACCTTCTAGCTGTGTGAGGTTCTAATGTTTGACTGTGAGACAACTACCTTCTAGCTGTGTGTGAGGTTCTGATGTTTAAATGTGAGGTAAGTACCTTCTAGCTGTGTGTGAGGTTCTGATGTTTGACTGTGAGACACCTACCTTCTAGCTGTATGAGATTCTGGTGTTTGACTGTGAGACACCAACCTTCTAGCTGTGTGTGATGTTCTAATGTTTGACTGTTAGACACCAACCTTCTAGCTGTATGAGATTCTGGTGTTTGACTTTACCCTCTAGCTGTGTGAAGCTCTTATGTTTGACTGAGAGACACCTACCTTCTAGCTGTGTGTGAGGTTCTGATGTTTGACTGTGAGACACCTACCTTCTAGCTGTGTGTAAGGTTCTAATGTTTGACTGTGGACACCTACCTTCTAGCTGTGTGTGAGGTTCTAATGTTTGACTGTGAGACACCTACCTTCTAGCTGTGTGAGGTTCTAACATTTGACTGTTAGACACCAACCTTCTAGTTGTGCGAGGTTCTGATGTTTGACTGTGAGACACCTACCTTCTAGAAGTGTGTGAGGTTCTGATGTTTGATTGTTGGACACCTACCTTCTAGCTGTGTGCAAGGTTCTAATGTTTGACTGTGGACACCTAGCTTCTAGCTGTGTGTGAGGTTCTGATGTTTAAATGTGAGGTAAGTACCTTTTAGCTGTGTGTAAGGTTCTAATGTTTGACTGTGGACACCTACCTTCTAGCTGTGTGTGAGGTTCTAATGTTTGACTGTGAGACACCTACCTTCTAGCTGTGTGAGGTTCTAACATTTGACTGTTAGACACTAACCTTCTAGTTGTGCGAGGTTCTGATGTTTGACTGTGAGACACCTACCTTCTAGAAGTGTGTGAGGTTCTGATGTTTGATTGTTGGACACCTACCTTCTAGCTGTGTGCAAGGTTCTAATGTTTGACTGTGGACACCTAGCTTCTAGCTGTGTGTGAGGTTCTGATGTTTAAATGTGAGGTAAGTACCTTTTAGCTGTGTGTGAGGTTCTGGTGTTTGACTGTGAGACACCTACCTTCTAGCTGTGTGAGGTTCTGATGTTTGACTTTACCTTCTAGCTGTGTGAAGCTCTTTATGTTTGACTGTGAGACACCTACCTTCTAGCTGTGTGAGGTTCTAATGTTTGACTGTGAGACACCTACCTTCTAGCTGTGTGTGAGGTTCTGATGTTTAAATGTGAGGTAAGTACCTTCTAGCTGTGTGTGAGGTTCTGATGTTTGACTGTGAGACACGTACCTTCTAGCTGTATGAGATTCTGGAGTTTGACTGTGAGGTACCTACCTTCTAGCTGTGTGTGCGGTCCTGATGTTTAAATGTGAGGTACCTACCTTCTAGCTGTGTGCGAGGTTCTAATGTTTGACTGTGGACACCTACCTTCTAACTGTGTGTGAGGTTCTAATGTTTGACTGTGGACACCTACCTTCTAGCTGTGTGTGAGGTTCTAATGTTTGACTGTGAGACACCTACCTTCTAGAAGTGTGTGAGGTTCTAACATTTGACTGTTAGACACCAACTTTCTAGTTGTGCGAGGTTTTGATGTTTGACTGTGAGACACCTACCTTCTAGAAGTGTGTGAGGTTCTGATGTTTGATTGTTGGACACCTACCTTCTAGCTGTGTGCGAGGTTCTAATGTTTGACTGTGGACACCTACCTTCTAGCTGTGTGCAAGGTTCTAATGTTTGACTGTGGACACCTAGCTTCTAGCTGTGTGTGAGGTTCTAATGTTTGACTGTGGACACCTACCTTCTAGCTGTGTGTGAGGTTCTAATGTTTGACTGTGAGACACCTACCTTCTAGAAGTGTGTGAGGTTCTAATGTTTGACTGTGAGACACCAACCTTCTAGCTGTGTGTGAGGTTCTGATGTTTGACTGTGAGATACCTACCTTCTAGCTGTATGAGATTCTGGTGTTTGACTGTGAGGTACCTACCTTCTAGTTGTGTGTGAGGTCCTGATGTTTAAATGTGAGGTACCTACCTTCTAGCTGTGTGTGAGGTTCTAATGTTTGACTGTTAGACACCAACCTTCTAGCTGTGTGTGAGGTTCTGATGTTTAAATGTGAGGTACCTACCTTCTAGCTGTGTGTGAGGTTCTGATGTTTGACTGTGAGACACCTACCTTCTAGAAGTGTGTGAGGTTCTGATGTTTGACTGTGAGACACCTACCTTCTACAAGTGTGTGAGGTTCTGATGTTTGATTGTTGGACACCTACCTTCTAGCTGTGTGCGAGGTTCTAATGTTTGACTGTGGACACCTAGCTTCTAACTGTGTGTGAGGTTCTAATGTTTGACTGTGGACACCTACCTTCTAGCTGTGTGTGAGGTTCTAATGTTTGACTGTGAGACACCTACCTTCTAGAAGTGTGTGAGGTTCTAATGTTTGACTGTTAGACACCAACCTTCTAGCTGTGTGAGGTTCTGATGTTTGACTGTGAGACACCTACCTTCTAGCTGTGTGTGAGGTTCTGATGTTTAAATGTGAGGTAAGTACCTTCTAGCTGTGTGTGAGGTTCTGATGTTTGACTGTGAGACACGTACCTTCTAGCTGTATGAGATTCTGGTGTTTGACTGTGAGACACCTACCTTCTAGCTGTGTGTGCGGTCGTGATGTTTAAATGTGAGTTATCTACCTTCTAGCAGTGTGTGAGGTTCTGATGTTTAAATGTGAGGTACCTACCTTCTAGCTGTGTGTGAGGTTCTAATGTTTAAATGTGAGGTACCTACCTTCTAGCTGTGTGTGAGGTTCTGATGTTTGACTGTGAGACACCTACCTTCTAGAAGTGTGTGAGGTTCTGATGTTTGACTGTGAGACACCTACCTTCTAGAAGTGTGTGAGGTTCTGATGTTTGATTGTGGGACACCTACCTTCTGGCTGTGTGCGAGGTTCTAATGTTTGACTGTGGACACCTACCTTCTAACTGTGTGTGAGGTACTAATGTTTGACTGTGGACACCTACCTTCTAGCTGTGTGTGAGGTTCTAATGTTTGACTGTGAGACACCTACCTTCTAGAAGTGTGTGAGGTTCTAATGTTTGACTGTGAGACAACTACCTTCTAGCTGTGTGAGGTTCTGATGTTTAAATGTGAGGTAAGTACATTCTAGCTGTGTGTGAGGTTCTGATGTTTGACTGTGAGACACCTACCTTCTAGCTGTATGAGATTCTGGTGTTTGACTGTGAGACACCAACCTTCTAGCTGTGTGTGAGGTTCTAATGTTTGACTGTTAGACACCAACCTTCTAGCTGTATGAGATTCTGGTGTTTGACTTTACCCTCTAGCTGTGTGAAGCTCTTATGTTTGACTGAGAGACACCTACCTTCTAGCTGTGTGTGAGGTTCTGATGTTTGACTGTGAGACACCTACCTTCTAGCTGTGTGTAAGGTTCTAATGTTTGACTGTGGACACCTACCTTCTAGCTGTGTGTGAGGTTCTAATGTTTGACTGTGAGACACCTACCTTCTAGCTGTGTGTGAGGTTCTAACATTTGACTGTTAGACACCAACCTTCTAGTTGTGCGAGGTTCTGATGTTTGACTGTGAGACACCTACCTTCTAGAAGTGTGTGAGGTTCTGATGTTTGATTGTTGGACACCTACCTTCTAGCTGTGTGCGAGGTTCTAATGTTTGACTGTGGACACCTACCTTCTAGCTGTGTGTGAGGTTCTAATGTTTGACTGTGGACACCTAGCTTCTAGCTGTGTGTGAGGTTCTGATGTTTGACTGTGGACACCTACCTTCTAACTGTGTGTGAGGTTCTAATGTTTGACTGTGGACACCTACCTTCTAGCTGTGTGTGAGGTTCTAATGTTTGACTGTGAGACACCTACCTTCTAGAAGTGTGTGAGGTTCTAATGTTTGACTGTCAGACACCAACCTTCTAGCTGTGTAAGGTTCTGATGTTTGACTGTGAGACACCTACCTTCTAGCTGTGTGAGGTTCTAATGTTTGACTGTGAAACACCTACCTTCTAGCTGTGTGTGAGGTTCTGATGTTTAAATGTGAGGTAAGTACCTTCTAGCTGTGTGTGAGGTTCTGATGTTTGACTGTGAGACACCTACCTTCTAGCTGTATGAGATTCTGGTGTTTGACTGTGAGACACCAACCTTCTAGCTGTGTGTGATGTTCTAATGTTTGACTGTTAGACACCAACCTTCTAGCTGTATGAGATTCTGGTGTTTGACTTTACCCTCTAGCTGTGTGAAGCTCTTATGTTTGACTGAGAGACACCTACCTTCTAGCTGTGTGTGAGGTTCTAATGTTTGACTGTGGACACCTACCTTCTAGCTGTGTGTGAGGTTCTAATGTTTGACTGTGGACACCAACCTTCTAGCTGTGTGTGAGGTTCTAATGTTTGACTGTGAGACACCTACCTTCTAGAAGTGTGTGAGGTTCTAATGTTTGACTGTTAGACACCAACCTTCTAGCTGTGTGAGGTTCTGATGTTTGACTGTGAGACACCTACCTTCTAGCTGTGTGTGAGGTTCTGATGTTTAAATGTGAGGTAAGTACCTTCTAGCTGTGTGTGAGGTTCTGATGTTTGACTGTGAGACACGTACCTTCTAGCTGTATGAGATTCTGGTGTTTGACTGTGAGGTACCTACCTTCTAGCTGTGTGTGCGGTCCTGATGTTTAAATGTGAGGTACCTACCTTCTAGCAGTGTGTGAGGTTCTGATGTTTAAATGTGAGGTACCTACCTTCTAGCTGTGTGTGAGGTTCTAATGTTTAAATGTGAGGTACCTACCTTCTAGCTGTGTGTGAGGTTCTGATGTTTGACTGTGAGACACCTACCTTCTAGAAGTGTGTGAGGTTCTGATGTTTGACTGTGAGACACCTACCTTCTAGAAGTGTGTGAGGTTCTGATGTTTGATTGTGGGACACCTACCTTCTGGCTGTGTGCGAGGTTCTAATGTTTGACTGTGGACACCTACCTTCTAACTGTGTGTGAGGTTCTAATGTTTGACTGTGGACACCTACCTTCTAGCTGTGTGTGAGGTTCTAATGTTTGACTGTGAGACACCTACCTTCTAGAAGTGTGTGAGGTTCTAATGTTTGACTGTGAGACAACTACCTTCTAGCTGTGTGAGGTTCTGATGTTTAAATGTGAGGTAAGTACCTTCTAGCTGTGTGTGAGGTTCTGATGTTTGACTGTGAGACACCTACCTTCTAGCTGTATGAGATTCTGGTGTTTGACTGTGAGACACCAACCTTCTAGCTGTGTGTGAGGTTCTAATGTTTGACTGTTAGACACCAACCTTCTAGCTGTATGAGATTCTGGTGTTTGACTTTACCCTCTAGCTGTGTGAAGCTCTTATGTTTGACTGAGAGACACCTACCTTCTAGCTGTGTGTGAGGTTCTGATGTTTGACTGTGAGACACCTACCTTCTAGCTGTGTGTAAGGTTCTAATGTTTGACTGTGGACACCTACCTTCTAGCTGTGTGTGAGGTTCTAATGTTTGACTGTGAGACACCTACCTTCTAGCTGTGTGAGGTTCTAACATTTGACTGTTAGACACCAACCTTCTAGTTGTGCGAGGTTCTGATGTTTGACTGTGAGACACCTACCTTCTAGAAGTGTGTGAGGTTCTGATGTTTGATTGTTGGACACCTACCTTCTAGCTGTGTGCAAGGTTCTAATGTTTGACTGTGGACACCTAGCTTCTAGCTGTGTGTGAGGTTCTGATGTTTAAATGTGAGGTAAGTACCTTTTAGCTGTGTGTAAGGTTCTAATGTTTGACTGTGGACACCTACCTTCTAGCTGTGTGTGAGGTTCTAATGTTTGACTGTGAGACACCTACCTTCTAGCTGTGTGAGGTTCTAACATTTGACTGTTAGACACTAACCTTCTAGTTGTGCGAGGTTCTGATGTTTGACTGTGAGACACCTACCTTCTAGAAGTGTGTGAGGTTCTGATGTTTGATTGTTGGACACCTACCTTCTAGCTGTGTGCAAGGTTCTAATGTTTGACTGTGGACACCTAGCTTCTAGCTGTGTGTGAGGTTCTGATGTTTAAATGTGAGGTAAGTACCTTTTAGCTGTGTGTGAGGTTCTGGTGTTTGACTGTGAGACACCTACCTTCTAGCTGTGTGAGGTTCTGATGTTTGACTTTACCTTCTAGCTGTGTGAAGCTCTTTATGTTTGACTGTGAGACACCTACCTTCTAGCTGTGTGAGGTTCTAATGTTTGACTGTGAGACACCTACCTTCTAGCTGTGTGTGAGGTTCTGATGTTTAAATGTGAGGTAAGTACCTTCTAGCTGTGTGTGAGGTTCTGATGTTTGACTGTGAGACACGTACCTTCTAGCTGTATGAGATTCTGGAGTTTGACTGTGAGGTACCTACCTTCTAGCTGTGTGTGCGGTCCTGATGTTTAAATGTGAGGTACCTACCTTCTAGCTGTGTGCGAGGTTCTAATGTTTGACTGTGGACACCTACCTTCTAACTGTGTGTGAGGTTCTAATGTTTGACTGTGGACACCTACCTTCTAGCTGTGTGTGAGGTTCTAATGTTTGACTGTGAGACACCTACCTTCTAGAAGTGTGTGAGGTTCTAATGTTTGACTGTTAGACACCAACCTTCTAGCTGTGTGAGGTTCTAATGTTTGACTGTGAGACACCTACCTTCTAGCTGTGTGTGAGGTTCTAACATTTGACTGTTAGACACCAACTTTCTAGTTGTGCGAGGTTTTGATGTTTGACTGTGAGACACCTACCTTCTAGAAGTGTGTGAGGTTCTGATGTTTGATTGTTGGACACCTACCTTCTAGCTGTGTGCGAGGTTCTAATGTTTGACTGTGGACACCTACCTTCTAGCTGTGTGCAAGGTTCTAATGTTTGACTGTGGACACCTAGCTTCTAGCTGTGTGTGAGGTTCTAATGTTTGACTGTGGACACCTACCTTCTAGCTGTGTGTGAGGTTCTAATGTTTGACTGTGAGACACCTACCTTCTAGAAGTGTGTGAGGTTCTAATGTTTGACTGTGAGACACCAACCTTCTAGCTGTGTGTGAGGTTCTGATGTTTGACTGTGAGATACCTACCTTCTAGCTGTATGAGATTCTGGTGTTTGACTGTGAGGTACCTACCTTCTAGTTGTGTGTGAGGTCCTGATGTTTAAATGTGAGGTACCTACCTTCTAGCTGTGTGTGAGGTTCTAATGTTTGACTGTTAGACACCAACCTTCTAGCTGTGTGTGAGGTTCTGATGTTTAAATGTGAGGTACCTACCTTCTAGCTGTGTGTGAGGTTCTGATGTTTGACTGTGAGACACCTACCTTCTAGAAGTGTGTGAGGTTCTGATGTTTGACTGTGAGACACCTACCTTCTACAAGTGTGTGAGGTTCTGATGTTTGATTGTTGGACACCTACCTTCTAGCTGTGTGCGAGGTTCTAATGTTTGACTGTGGACACCTAGCTTCTAACTGTGTGTGAGGTTCTAATGTTTGACTGTGGACACCTACCTTCTAGCTGTGTGTGAGGTTCTAATGTTTGACTGTGAGACACCTACCTTCTAGAAGTGTGTGAGGTTCTAATGTTTGACTGTTAGACACCAACCTTCTAGCTGTGTGAGGTTCTGATGTTTGACTGTGAGACACCTACCTTCTAGCTGTGTGTGAGGTTCTGATGTTTAAATGTGAGGTAAGTACCTTCTAGCTGTGTGTGAGGTTCTGATGTTTGACTGTGAGACACGTACCTTCTAGCTGTATGAGATTCTGGTGTTTGACTGTGAGACACCTACCTTCTAGCTGTGTGTGCGGTCGTGATGTTTAAATGTGAGTTACCTACCTTCTAGCAGTGTGTGAGGTTCTGATGTTTAAATGTGAGGTACCTACCTTCTAGCTGTGTGTGAGGTTCTAATGTTTAAATGTGAGGTACCTACCTTCTAGCTGTGTGTGAGGTTCTGATGTTTGACTGTGAGACACCTACCTTCTAGAAGTGTGTGAGGTTCTGATGTTTGACTGTGAGACACCTACCTTCTAGAAGTGTGTGAGGTTCTGATGTTTGATTGTGGGACACCTACCTTCTGGCTGTGTGCGAGGTTCTAATGTTTGACTGTGGACACCTACCTTCTAACTGTGTGTGAGGTTCTAATGTTTGACTGTGGACACCTACCTTCTAGCTGTGTGTGAGGTTCTAATGTTTGACTGTGAGACACCTACCTTCTAGAAGTGTGTGAGGTTCTAATGTTTGACTGTGAGACAACTACCTTCTAGCTGTGTGAGGTTCTGATGTTTAAATGTGAGGTAAGTACCTTCTAGCTGTGTGTGAGGTTCTGATGTTTGACTGTGAGACACCTACCTTCTAGCTGTATGAGATTCTGGTGTTTGACTGTGAGACACCAACCTTCTAGCTGTGTGTGAGGTTCTAATGTTTGACTGTTAGACACCAACCTTCTAGCTGTATGAGATTCTGGTGTTTGACTTTACCCTCTAGCTGTGTGAAGCTCTTATGTTTGACTGAGAGACACCTACCTTCTAGCTGTGTGTGAGGTTCTGATGTTTGACTGTGAGACACCTACCTTCTAGCTGTGTGTAAGGTTCTAATGTTTGACTGTGGACACCTACCTTCTAGCTGTGTGTGAGGTTCTAATGTTTGACTGTGAGACACCTACCTTCTAGCTGTGTGTGAGGTTCTAACATTTGACTGTTAGACACCAACCTTCTAGTTGTGCGAGGTTCTGATGTTTGACTGTGAGACACCTACCTTCTAGAAGTGTGTGAGGTTCTGATGTTTGATTGTTGGACACCTACCTTCTAGCTGTGTGCGAGGTTCTAATGTTTGACTGTGGACACCTACCTTCTAGCTGTGTGTGAGGTTCTAATGTTTGACTGTGGACACCTAGCTTCTAGCTGTGTGTGAGGTTCTGATGTTTGACTGTGGACACCTACCTTCTAACTGTGTGTGAGGTTCTAATGTTTGACTGTGGACACCTACCTTCTAGCTGTGTGTGAGGTTCTAATGTTTGACTGTGAGACACCTACCTTCTAGAAGTGTGTGAGGTTCTAATGTTTGACTGTCAGACACCAACCTTCTAGCTGTGTAAGGTTCTGATGTTTGACTGTGAGACACCTACCTTCTAGCTGTGTGAGGTTCTAATGTTTGACTGTGAAACACCTACCTTCTAGCTGTGTGTGAGGTTCTGATGTTTAAATGTGAGGTAAGTACCTTCTAGCTGTGTGTGAGGTTCTGATGTTTGACTGTGAGACACCTACCTTCTAGCTGTATGAGATTCTGGTGTTTGACTGTGAGACACCAACCTTCTAGCTGTGTGTGATGTTCTAATGTTTGACTGTTAGACACCAACCTTCTAGCTGTATGAGATTCTGGTGTTTGACTTTACCCTCTAGCTGTGTGAAGCTCTTATGTTTGACTGAGAGACACCTACCTTCTAGCTGTGTGTGAGGTTCTAATGTTTGACTGTGGACACCTACCTTCTAGCTGTGTGTGAGGTTCTAATGTTTGACTGTGGACACCAACCTTCTAGCTGTGTGTGAGGTTCTAATGTTTGACTGTGAGACACCTACCTTCTAGAAGTGTGTGAGGTTCTAATGTTTGACTGTTAGACACCAACCTTCTAGCTGTGTGAGGTTCTGATGTTTGACTGTGAGACACCTACCTTCTAGCTGTGTGTGAGGTTCTCATGTTTAAATGTGAGGTAAGTACCTTCTAGCTGTGTGTGAGGTTCTGATGTTTGACTGTGAGACACGTACCTTCTAGCTGTATGAGATTCTGGTGTTTGACTGTGAGGTACCTACCTTCTAGCTGTGTGTGCGGTCCTGATGTTTAAATGTGAGGTACCTACCTTCTAGCAGTGTGTGAGGTTCTGATGTTTAAATGTGAGGTACCTACCTTCTAGCTGTGTGAGGTTCTAATGTTTAAATGTGAGGTACCTACCTTCTAGCTGTGTGTGAGGTTCTGATGTTTGACTGTGAGACACCTACCTTCTAGAAGTGTGTGAGGTTCTGATGTTTGACTGTGAGACACCTACCTTCTAGAAGTGTGTGAGGTTCTGATGTTTGATTGTGGGACACCTACCTTCTGGCTGTGTGCGAGGTTCTAATGTTTGACTGTGGACACCTACCTTCTAACTGTGTGTGAGGTTCTAATGTTTGACTGTGGACACCTACCTTCTAGCTGTGTGTGAGGTTCTAATGTTTGACTGTGAGACACCTACCTTCTAGAAGTGTGTGAGGTTCTAATGTTTGACTGTGAGACAACTACCTTCTAGCTGTGTGAGGTTCTGATGTTTAAATGTGAGGTAAGTACCTTCTAGCTGTGTGTGAGGTTCTGATGTTTGACTGTGAGACACCTACCTTCTAGCTGTATGAGATTCTGGTGTTTGACTGTGAGACACCAACCTTCTAGCTGTGTGTGAGGTTCTAATGTTTGACTGTTAGACACCAACCTTCTAGCTGTATGAGATTCTGGTGTTTGACTTTACCCTCTAGCTGTGTGAAGCTCTTATGTTTGACTGAGAGACACCTACCTTCTAGCTGTGTGTGAGGTTCTGATGTTTGACTGTGAGACACCTACCTTCTAGCTGTGTGTAAGGTTCTAATGTTTGACTGTGGACACCTACCTTCTAGCTGTGTGTGAGGTTCTAATGTTTGACTGTGAGACACCTACCTTCTAGCTGTGTGTGAGGTTCTAACATTTGACTGTTAGACACCAACCTTCTAGTTGTGCGAGGTTCTGATGTTTGACTGTGAGACACCTACCTTCTAGAAGTGTGTGAGGTTCTGATGTTTGATTGTTGGACACCTACCTTCTAGCTGTGTGCGAGGTTCTAATGTTTGACTGTGGACACCTACCTTCTAGCTGTGTGTGAGGTTCTAATGTTTGACTGTGGACACCTAGCTTCTAGCTGTGTGTGAGGTTCTGATGTTTGACTGTGGACACCTACCTTCTAACTGTGTGTGAGGTTCTAATGTTTGACTGTGGACACCTACCTTCTAGCTGTGTGTGAGGTTCTAATGTTTGACTGTGAGACACCTACCTTCTACAAGTGTGTGAGGTTCTAATGTTTGACTGTCAGACACCAACCTTCTAGCTGTGTAAGGTTCTGATGTTTGACTGTGAGACACCTACCTTCTAACTGTGTGAGGTTCTAATGTTTGACTGTGAGACACCTACCTTCTAGCTGTGTGTGAGGTTCTGATGTTTAAATGTGAGGTAAGTACCTTCTAGCTGTGTGTGAGGTTCTGATGTTTGACTGTGAGACACCTACCTTCTAGCTGTATGAGATTCTGGTGTTTGACTGTGAGACACCAACCTTCTAGCTGTGTGTGATGTTCTAATGTTTGACTGTTAGACACCAACCTTCTAGCTGTATGAGATTCTGGTGTTTGACTTTACCCTCTAGCTGTGTGAAGCTCTTATGTTTGACTGAGAGACACCTACCTTCTAGCTGTGTGTGAGGTTCTGATGTTTGACTGTGAGACACCTACCTTCTAGCTGTGTGTAAGGTTCTAATGTTTGACTGTGAGACACCTACCTTCTAGCTGTGTGAGGTTCTAACATTTGACTGTTAGACACCAACCTTCTAGTTGTGCGAGGTTCTGATGTTTGACTGTGAGACACCTACCTTCTAGAAGTGTGTGAGGTTCTGATGTTTGATTGTTGGACACCTACCTTCTAGCTGTGTGCAAGGTTCTAATGTTTGACTGTGGACACCTACCTTCTAGCTGTGTGTGAGGTTCTAATGTTTGACAGTGGACACCTACCTTCTAGCTGTGTGTGAGGTTCTAATGTTTAAATGTGAGGTAAGTACCTTTTAGCTGTGTGTGAGGTTCTGGTGTTTGACTGTGAGACACCTACCTTCTAGCTGTCTGAGGTTCTGATGTTTGACTTTACCTTCTAGCTGTGTGAAGCTCTTGTTTGACTGTGAGACACCTACCTTCTAGAAGTGTGTGAGGTTCTGATGTTTGATTGTGGGACACCTACCTTCTGGCTGTGTGCGAGGTTCTAATGTTTGACTGTGGACACCTACCTTCTAACTGTGTGTGAGGTTCTAATGTTTGACTGTGGACACCTACCTTCTAGCTGTGTGTGAGGTTCTAATGTTTGACTGTGAGACACCTACCTTCTAGAAGTGTGTGAGGTTCTAATGTTTGACTGTGAGACAACTACCTTCTAGCTGTGTGAGGTTCTGATGTTTAAATGTGAGGTAAGTACCTTCTAGCTGTGTGTGAGGTTCTGATGTTTGACTGTGAGACACCTACCTTCTAGCTGTATGAGATTCTGGTGTTTGACTGTGAGACACCAACCTTCTAGCTGTGTGTGAGGTTCTAATGTTTGACTGTTAGACACCAACCTTCTAGCTGTATGAGATTCTGGTGTTTGACTTTACCCTCTAGCTGTGTGAAGCTCTTATGTTTGACTGAGAGACACCTACCTTCTAGCTGTGTGTGAGGTTCTGATGTTTGACTGTGAGACACCTACCTTCTAGCTGTGTGTAAGGTTCTAATGTTTGACTGTGGACACCTACCTTCTAGCTGTGTGTGAGGTTCTAATGTTTGACTGTGAGACACCTACCTTCTAGCTGTGTGTGAGGTTCTAACATTTGACTGTTAGACACCAACCTTCTAGTTGTGCGAGGTTCTGATGTTTGACTGTGAGACACCTACCTTCTAGAAGTGTGTGAGGTTCTGATGTTTGATTGTTGGACACCTACCTTCTAGCTGTGTGCGAGGTTCTAATGTTTGACTGTGGACACCTACCTTCTAGCTGTGTGTGAGGTTCTAATGTTTGACTGTGGACACCTAGCTTCTAGCTGTGTGTGAGGTTCTGATGTTTGACTGTGGACACCTACCTTCTAACTGTGTGTGAGGTTCTAATGTTTGACTGTGGACACCTACCTTCTAGCTGTGTGTGAGGTTCTAATGTTTGACTGTGAGACACCTACCTTCTAGAAGTGTGTGAGGTTCTAATGTTTGACTGTCAGACACCAACCTTCTAGCTGTGTAAGGTTCTGATGTTTGACTGTGAGACACCTACCTTCTAGCTGTGTGAGGTTCTAATGTTTGACTGTGAAACACCTACCTTCTAGCTGTGTGTGAGGTTCTGATGTTTAAATGTGAGGTAAGTACCTTCTAGCTGTGTGTGAGGTTCTGATGTTTGACTGTGAGACACCTACCTTCTAGCTGTATGAGATTCTGGTGTTTGACTGTGAGACACCAACCTTCTAGCTGTGTGTGATGTTCTAATGTTTGACTGTTAGACACCAACCTTCTAGCTGTATGAGATTCTGGTGTTTGACTTTACCCTCTAGCTGTGTGAAGCTCTTATGTTTGACTGAGAGACACCTACCTTCTAGCTGTGTGTGAGGTTCTAATGTTTGACTGTGGACACCTACCTTCTAGCTGTGTGTGAGGTTCTAATGTTTGACTGTGGACACCAACCTTCTAGCTGTGTGTGAGGTTCTAATGTTTGACTGTGAGACACCTACCTTCTAGAAGTGTGTGAGGTTCTAATGTTTGACTGTTAGACACCAACCTTCTAGCTGTGTGAGGTTCTGATGTTTGACTGTGAGACACCTACCTTCTAGCTGTGTGTGAGGTTCTGATGTTTAAATGTGAGGTAAGTACCTTCTAGCTGTGTGTGAGGTTCTGATGTTTGACTGTGAGACACGTACCTTCTAGCTGTATGAGATTCTGGTGTTTGACTGTGAGGTACCTACCTTCTAGCTGTGTGTGCGGTCCTGATGTTTAAATGTGAGGTACCTACCTTCTAGCAGTGTGTGAGGTTCTGATGTTTAAATGTGAGGTACCTACCTTCTAGCTGTGTGAGGTTCTAATGTTTAAATGTGAGGTACCTACCTTCTAGCTGTGTGTGAGGTTCTGATGTTTGACTGTGAGACACCTACCTTCTAGAAGTGTGTGAGGTTCTGATGTTTGACTGTGAGACACCTACCTTCTAGAAGTGTGTGAGGTTCTGATGTTTGATTGTGGGACACCTACCTTCTGGCTGTGTGCGAGGTTCTAATGTTTGACTGTGGACACCTACCTTCTAACTGTGTGTGAGGTTCTAATGTTTGACTGTGGACACCTACCTTCTAGCTGTGTGTGAGGTTCTAATGTTTGACTGTGAGACACCTACCTTCTAGAAGTGTGTGAGGTTCTAATGTTTGACTGTGAGACAACTACCTTCTAGCTGTGTGAGGTTCTGATGTTTAAATGTGAGGTAAGTACCTTCTAGCTGTGTGTGAGGTTCTGATGTTTGACTGTGAGACACCTACCTTCTAGCTGTATGAGATTCTGGTGTTTGACTGTGAGACACCAACCTTCTAGCTGTGTGTGAGGTTCTAATGTTTGACTGTTAGACACCAACCTTCTAGCTGTATGAGATTCTGGTGTTTGACTTTACCCTCTAGCTGTGTGAAGCTCTTATGTTTGACTGAGAGACACCTACCTTCTAGCTGTGTGTGAGGTTCTGATGTTTGACTGTGAGACACCTACCTTCTAGCTGTGTGTAAGGTTCTAATGTTTGACTGTGGACACCTACCTTCTAGCTGTGTGTGAGGTTCTAATGTTTGACTGTGAGACACCTACCTTCTAGCTGTGTGTGAGGTTCTAACATTTGACTGTTAGACACCAACCTTCTAGTTGTGCGAGGTTCTGATGTTTGACTGTGAGACACCTACCTTCTAGAAGTGTGTGAGGTTCTGATGTTTGATTGTTGGACACCTACCTTCTAGCTGTGTGCGAGGTTCTAATGTTTGACTGTGGACACCTACCTTCTAGCTGTGTGTGAGGTTCTAATGTTTGACTGTGGACACCTAGCTTCTAGCTGTGTGTGAGGTTCTGATGTTTGACTGTGGACACCTACCTTCTAACTGTGTGTGAGGTTCTAATGTTTGACTGTGGACACCTACCTTCTAGCTGTGTGTGAGGTTCTAATGTTTGACTGTGAGACACCTACCTTCTACAAGTGTGTGAGGTTCTAATGTTTGACTGTCAGACACCAACCTTCTAGCTGTGTAAGGTTCTGATGTTTGACTGTGAGACACCTACCTTCTAACTGTGTGAGGTTCTAATGTTTGACTGTGAGACACCTACCTTCTAGCTGTGTGTGAGGTTCTGATGTTTAAATGTGAGGTAAGTACCTTCTAGCTGTGTGTGAGGTTCTGATGTTTGACTGTGAGACACCTACCTTCTAGCTGTATGAGATTCTGGTGTTTGACTGTGAGACACCAACCTTCTAGCTGTGTGTGATGTTCTAATGTTTGACTGTTAGACACCAACCTTCTAGCTGTATGAGATTCTGGTGTTTGACTTTACCCTCTAGCTGTGTGAAGCTCTTATGTTTGACTGAGAGACACCTACCTTCTAGCTGTGTGTGAGGTTCTGATGTTTGACTGTGAGACACCTACCTTCTAGCTGTGTGTAAGGTTCTAATGTTTGACTGTGGACACCTACCTTCTAGCTGTGTGTGAGGTTCTAATGTTTGACTGTGAGACACCTACCTTCTAGCTGTGTGAGGTTCTAACATTTGACTGTTAGACACCAACCTTCTAGTTGTGCGAGGTTCTGATGTTTGACTGTGAGACACCTACCTTCTAGAAGTGTGTGAGGTTCTGATGTTGATTGTTGGACACCTACCTTCTAGCTGTGTGCAAGGTTCTAATGTTTGACTGTGGACACCTACCTTCTAGCTGTGTGTGAGGTTCTAATGTTTGACAGTGGACACCTACCTTCTAGCTGTGTGTGAGGTTCTAATGTTTAAATGTGAGGTAAGTACCTTTTAGCTGTGTGTGAGGTTCTGGTGTTTGACTGTGAGACACCTACCTTCTAGCTGTCTGAGGTTCTGATGTTTGACTTTACCTTCTAGCTGTGTGAAGCTCTTGTTTGACTGTGAGACACCTACCTTCTAGCTGTGTGAGGTTCTAATGTTTGACTGTGAGACACCTACCTTCTAGCTGTGTGTGAGGTTCTGATGTTTAAATGTGAGGTAAGTACCTTCTAGCTGTGTGTGAGGTTCTGATGTTTGACTGTGAGACACGTACCTTCTAGCTGTATGAGATTCTGGTGTTTGACTGTGAGGTACCTACCTTCTAGCTGTGTGTGTGGTCCTGATGTTTAAATGTGAGGTACCTACCTTCTAGCAGTGTGTCAGGATCTGATGTTTAAATGTGAGGTACCTACCTTCTAGCTGTGTGTGAGGTTCTGATGTTTAAATGTGAGGTACCTACCTTCTAGCTGTGTGTGAGCTTCTGATGTTTGACTGTGAGACACCTACCTTCTAGAAGTGTGTGAGGTTCTGATGTTTGACTGTGAGACACCTACCTTCTAGAAGTGTGTGAGGTTCTGATGTTTGATTGTGGGACACCTACCTTCTGGCTGTGTGTGAGGTTCTAATGTTTGACTGTGGACACCTACCTTCTAACTGTGTGAGGTTCTAATGTTTGACTGTGGACACCTACCTTCTAGCTGTGTGTGAGGTTCTAATGTTTGACTGTGAGACACCTACCTTCTAGAAGTGTGTGAGGTTCTAATGTTTGACTGTGAGACAACTACCTTCTAGCTGTGTGAGGTTCTGATGTTTAAATGTGAGGTAAGTACCTTCTAGCTGTATGAGATTCTGGTGTTTGACTGTGAGACACCAACCTTCTAGCTGTGTGCGAGGTTCTAATGTTTAGACTGTTAGACACCAACCTTCTAGCTGTATGAGATTCTGGTGTTTGACTTTACCCTCTAGCTGTGTGAAGCTCTTATGTTTGACTGAGAGACACCTACCTTCTAGCTGTGTGTGAGGTTCTGATGTTTGACTGTGAGACACCTACCTTCTAGCTGTGTGTAAGGTTCTAATGTTTGACTGTGGACACCTACCTTCTAGCTGTGTGTGAGGTTCTAATGTTTGACTGTGAGACACCTACCTTCTAGCTGTGTGTGAGGTTCTAACATTTGACTGTTAGACACCAACCTTCTAGTTGTGCGAGGTTCTGATGTTTGACTGTGAGACACCTACCTTCTAGAAGTGTGTGAGGTTCTGATGTTTGATTGTTGGACACCTACCTTCTAGCTGTGTGCGAGGTTCTAATGTTTGACTGTGGACACCTACCTTCTAGCTGTGTGTGAGGTTCTAATGTTTGACTGTGGACACCTAGCTTCTAGCTGTGTGTGAGGTTCTGATGTTTGACTGTGGACACCTACCTTCTAACTGTGTGTGAGGTTCTAATGTTTGACTGTGGACACCTACCTTCTAGCTGTGTGTGAGGTTCTAATGTTTGACTGTGAGACACCTACCTTCTAACAAGTGTGTGAGGTTCTAATGTTTGACTGTCAGACACCAACCTTCTAGCTGTGTAAGGTTCTGATGTTTGACTGTGAGACACTACCTTCTAACTGTGTGAGGTTCTAATGTTTGACTGTGAGACACCTACCTTCTAGCTGTGTGTGAGGTTCTGATGTTTAAATGTGAGGTAAGTACCTTCTAGCTGTGTGTGAGGTTCTGATGTTTGACTGTGAGACACCTACCTTCTAGCTGTATGAGATTCTGGTGTTTGACTGTGAGACACCAACCTTCTAGCTGTGTGTGATGTTCTAATGTTTGACTGTTAGACACCAACCTTCTAGCTGTATGAGATTCTGGTGTTTGACTTTACCCTCTAGCTGTGTGAAGCTCTTATGTTTGACTGAGAGACACCTACCTTCTAGCTGTGTGTGAGGTTCTGATGTTTGACTGTGAGACACCTACCTTCTAGCTGTGTGTAAGGTTCTAATGTTTGACTGTGGACACCTACCTTCTAGCTGTGTGTGAGGTTCTAATGTTTGACTGTGAGACACCTACCTTCTAGCTGTGTGAGGTTCTAACATTTGACTGTTAGACACCAACCTTCTAGTTGTGCGAGGTTCTGATGTTTGACTGTGAGACACCTACCTTCTAGAAGTGTGTGAGGTTCTGATGTTTGATTGTTGGACACCTACCTTCTAGCTGTGTGCAAGGTTCTAATGTTTGACTGTGGACACCTACCTTCTAGCTGTGTGTGAGGTTCTAATGTTTGACAGTGGACACCTACCTTCTAGCTGTGTGTGAGGTTCTAATGTTTAAATGTGAGGTAAGTACCTTTTAGCTGTGTGTGAGGTTCTGGTGTTTGACTGTGAGACACCTACCTTCTAGCTGTCTGAGGTTCTGATGTTTGACTTTACCTTCTAGCTGTGTGAAGCTCTTGTTTGACTGTGAGACACCTACCTTCTAGCTGTGTGAGGTTCTAATGTTTGACTGTGAGACACCTACCTTCTAGCTGTGTGTGAGGTTCTGATGTTTAAATGTGAGGTAAGTACCTTCTAGCTGTGTGTGAGGTTCTGATGTTTGACTGTGAGACACGTACCTTCTAGCTGTATGAGATTCTGGTGTTTGACTGTGAGGTACCTACCTTCTAGCTGTGTGTGTGGTCCTGATGTTTAAATGTGAGGTACCTACCTTCTAGCAGTGTGTCAGGATCTGATGTTTAAATGTGAGGTACCTACCTTCTAGCTGTGTGTGAGGTTCTGATGTTTAAATGTGAGGTACCTACCTTCTAGCTGTGTGTGAGCTTCTGATGTTTGACTGTGAGACACCTACCTTCTAGAAGTGTGTGAGGTTCTGATGTTTGACTGTGAGACACCTACCTTCTAGAAGTGTGTGAGGTTCTGATGTTTGATTGTGGGACACCTACCTTCTGGCTGTGTGTGAGGTTCTAATGTTTGACTGTGGACACCTACCTTCTAACTGTGTGAGGTTCTAATGTTTGACTGTGGACACCTACCTTCTAGCTGTGTGTGAGGTTCTAATGTTTGACTGTGAGACACCTACCTTCTAGAAGTGTGTGAGGTTCTAATGTTTGACTGTGAGACAACTACCTTCTAGCTGTGTGAGGTTCTGATGTTTAAATGTGAGGTAAGTACCTTCTAGCTGTATGAGATTCTGGTGTTTGACTGTGAGACACCAACCTTCTAGCTGTGTGCGAGGTTCTAATGTTTAGACTGTTAGACACCAACCTTCTAGCTGTATGAGATTCTGGTGTTTGACTTTACCCTCTAGCTGTGGTGAAGCTCTTATGTTTGACTGAGAGACACCTACCTTCTAGCTGTGTGTGAGGTTCTGATGTTTGACTGTGAGACACCTACCTTCTAGCTGTGTGTAAGGTTCTAATGTTTGACTGTGGACACCTACCTTCTAGCTGTGTGTGAGGTTCTAATGTTTGACTGTGAGACACCTACCTTCTAGAAGTGTGTGAGGTTCTAATGTTTGACTGTCAGACACCAACCTTCTAGCTGTGTGAGGTTCTGATGTTTGACTGTGAGACACCTACCTTCTAGCTGTGTGAGGTTCTAATGTTTGACTGTGAGACACCTACCTTCTAGCTGTGTGTGAGGTTCTGATGTTTAAATGTGAGGTAAGTACCTTCTAGCTGTGTGTGAGGTTCTGATGTTTGACTGTGAGACACCTACCTTCTAGCTGTATGAGATTCTGGTGTTTGACTGTGAGACACCAACCTTCTAGCTGTGTGTGATGTTCTAATGTTTGACTGTTAGACACCAACCTTCTAGCTGTATGAGATTCTGGTGTTTGACTTTACCCTCTAGCTGTGTGAAGCTCTTATGTTTGACTGAGAGACACCTACCTTCTAGCTGTGTGTGAGGTTCTGATGTTTGACTGTGAGACACCTACCTTCTAGCTGTGTGTAAGGTTCTAATGTTTGATTGTGGACACCTACCTTCTAGCTGTGTGTGAGGTTCTAATGTTTGACTGTGAGACACCTACCTTCTAGCTGTGTGTGAGGTTCTAACATTTGACTGTTAGACACCAACCTTCTAGTTGTGCGAGGTTCTGATGTTTGACTGTGAGACACCTACCTTCTAGAAGTGTGTGAGGTTCTGATGTTTGATTGTTGGACACCTACCTTCTAGCTGTGTGCGAGGTTCTAATGTTTGACTGTGGACACCTACCTTCTAGCTGTGTGTGAGGTTCTAATGTTTGACTGTGAGACACCTACCTTCTAGAAGTGTGTGAGGTTCTAATGTTTGACTGTTAGACACCTACCTTCTAGCTGTGTGAGGTTCTGATGTTTGACTGTGAGACACCAACCTTCTAGCTGTGTGTGAGGTTCTGATGTTTAAATGTGAGGTACCTACCTTCTAGCTGTGTGTGAGGTTCTGATGTTTGACTGTGAGACACGTACCTTCTAGCTGTATGAGATTCTGGTGTTTGACTGTGAGGTACCTACCTTCTAGCTGTGTGTGCGGTCGTGATGTTTAAATGTGAGGTACCTACCTTCTAGCAGTGTGTGAGGTTCTGATGTTTAAATGTGAGGTACCTACCTTCTAACTGTGTGTGAGGTTCTAATGTTTGACTGTGGACACCTACCTTCTAGCTGTGTGTGAGGTTCTAATGTTTGACTGTGAGACACCTACCTTCTAGAAGTGTGTGAGGTTCTAATGTTTGACTGTGAGACAACTACCTTCTAGCTGTGTGAGGTTCTGATGTTTAAATGTGAGGTAAGTACCTTCTAGCTGTGTGTGAGGTTCTGATGTTTGACTGTGAGACACCTACCTTCTAGCTGTATGAGATTCTGGTGTTTGACTGTGAGACACCAACCTTCTAGCTGTGTGTGAGGTTCTAATGTTTGACTGTTAGACACCAACTTTCTAGCTGTATGAGATTCTGGTGTTTGACTTTACCCTCTAGCTGTGTGAAGCTCTTATGTTTGACTGAGAGACACCTACCTTCTAGCTGTGTGTGAGGTTCTGATGTTTGACTGTGAGACACCTACCTTCTAGCTGTGTGTAAGGTTCTAATGTTTGACTGTGGACACCTACCTTCTAGCTGTGTGTGAGGTTCTAATGTTTGACTGTGAGACACCTACCTTCTAGCTGTGTG
>CAWVNT010000048.1:0-14000 GCA_963930775.1 Cliona cf. orientalis
AGAGCCTCTATATCAGTACTTAACGAGTTTTCATTCACTTCACCTGGCACCCTTTCATAATCTTCGATGTATAACATTTCTCCTTGTTTTTCACACAGAACAATATTCTTCTCATACATACGTTTTCTGGTTCTGCGACCAATAGGAGATTCCCCTTGTGAACTATCTTTAAGTCCTTCTTTCACATGTATCAAAGGCAAATTATCTTCATAATCCAAATCGTCAGAGTCACGCTGCTGTATCGTGACATCTACATTTCTCAACTGAATCGATTCTTTAGTTTTCTCATTTCTATTACTTTTTGAAAACGTCTTTGTACCTTTACGTTTAGTAACACTTCCAGTCATAGGCCTAAAAATGGGTTTCTTGGCATGTGTGTAGTGCAACGAATATGCATCCCACAGTTTGTTTTCAAAGTTTTCTTCAATGTACAGATTTTTGTACAGTGAAGCCCATGCAAAATCTTCTACAAGTTTTCTATTTTAGCATTCCCCTTCTGCATTGAGGAAGCAGACTTCACAAAAGCAACTAGATTCACAAACCTCAATTATTCCTCGAACACCCACATTTCATACTGAGTGTAAAGTCAACGTACCCTTTACAGTCCTGCTCACTGTATTCTCATCACGATTAATTTGAGACACCTCAAAGTAATGTCGTTGCCAATGGCAACACTTCCCTATATCATTATTATGTATTGTTAATTTTAAGTGACAGTAGCGAAAAATCTCACCTGCATTTGAAAATTCATGTGTACCAGACCGTACCACACTGTCAATGTGCATAGACATACGTCCAATTGCCCCATCTGCCTCAGCCTTTCCATGTTTTGCACAGAAATAATTCCGCATAACAGGAATATTCTCATATTTGGAAACTGCATCAAAAACTTTACATGACTTATATTGGGGGCCACAGTTGTCTGACCACATTATAAGCCTTTTAATCATGACTTGATTGTCTCTCAAGTGTTTCAGAGCCTTTTCTACAAATGTATTTACTGCAAAGCTGTCATGTTTCAGATCATTTGAAATTATCATGATTTCATCATGAACCAAGTGCCCACACTTGCAAGGACAGGGATAATATGCAATTATAGGATGCAATGTTGTTTGCTTCCTGCACCAGAAAGCACCATGTACTTCGTCCTGTTTGTGGTGACTATAATTCGTAGCAAAATCCATGATAAGCAATATGTCACCATCCTGAAGCTGTTTTTTACATTCATCAAACTGAAATGCTTGCCAACGGAAATGGAAAAGGTGTATAGACATATGATTGACAGACTTAATGAACAGTGACAGTAATTCAGCTAGAGTTCCCCTGTATCTCACTTTGTCCAAAATTCTCTTTGGCTTCTCTTGCTTATTGTCGGAATTTTTCTCAGTCTCCCCGATACTTAAGTTTTTCCATTGGTGCCATGTCACCAATTGATTCCAGTCTACATCCGGATTTTCTTTTATTACTGATTCTTGTAATTTCGTAATTCCACCACACTTTTTGCAAAGGCGAAATATACAATCACGATTATGATCCGAAATAGTTTCCCTATTCTGCTGCCATTCCAATTTCCTGCAAGCACCGTTTCGTGACTCATTGTTCTTAGTAGTTTTATCTATTGGACATAACGAGTTTAGAATATTTTCTGTTATTCTTCTCTTAATGCCCTTTATTTTTGATACAATCAAGGCATCTACAAGCAAACTGTTGTTAACACAGTCTGTACACTGAGTATCTTTAAAAGGAATCCTTTTTCTTGTTCGAAATTGGCCTTTAATTGACCTGTAAACTGAGCTCTGCGACAGTACTTTAAAACCAAGTTTTAACTGTTCTCTAGCATATGTATCATAAGCAACTGCCAAAGAAGTGCACAGATAGTAAAACTTTGAGTACCTTTTAAAAGGTAGTTGCATTGAAATTTTATTGCTTGTGTAGCATTTAACAATATTTGCCTTGGACAAATTTGACAGCGACCTGCCATGTGGTTTTCGACTAATTGACAGCAATCTATGAAGATGACTGTACTGCATTTTCAATTTTCTTGCTGCATTTCGAATGCTATATTTCTGTTTCAGGAGTGTTACACATTCAACAGCTTTTACAATATTCTTAGACATCTTGTACTTTTGTATTTTCAGCACACTATGGACCAATTCTGAATCATTACTGTCCAAACTTGTAAGAGTACTGTGCCGTTTTATTATTTGAGACATTGTCCCTGACGTAGAAGGTGACTTCATCAATTTACCAACAACATGACTCAAAACAGCACATTTCAATTCTTTTGACTCCGGCAAATTTTGGTTGCAATCATAAATGTGTTGCCTAATTTGCTTCAGGAACTTCTCCGGTGTTTTGTAAGTATTGGTTTTATCATTAATTTCGCAGTGTGAGGATTGTGATAATGATGTAGGGTATAATGTAACTCTAGGCTTTTGTGCTCTCCTCCTCATTTTGCGTTTCAGACTATCTACTCTCAGTAATCGTTTTTTTCCCCTTAAACGCTGTTGTCTGAAGTCAAAAATAAATATAATAGTTACGATTTATAATATTAAATCTACCTCGCTGTCTTCTTAGCAGTGTTTCCTTTTCTTTTCTTACATTTTTGATTGGTTGATTTATCATCTGTAGTCATGCTGTTATCATCTTCTAGTGAACTAAAGGGAGGAAATAATCATGCATGGTTATTCACCGGGAAATGAGACAAAGCATTGTTTTACCTTATTCTTCCTTGTTCTCATAATTTCATCTTTTTGGCAGGATCTATGTCACACGGAGTAACATTTGATCTAAAGATTAATTCATAACTTGGTACAATTGATGACAAAAAAATTCGAACCTACAGACATTGTGTACTTCAATTTTGTATTACATACACCGTTACACTTAGGCATGGAGATAGGTGGTAGTTGAGTTATATACCTTTTATCACGCTTAACATTTTTTTCACCGGCTAGACGATGTCTTTGTCGGCGTTGCCTCATTGCAGCTTGCCAACTTTTCTTCTCTTCTTTGCTCATCTGTGAAACATCAACTTCTGGACCATACTTAATGTTTCTGCCACTTATTGATGGAACAAACTGCCCACATGCAGAACCTTAAATACAAAAATCAAACGCAATGGTTTATGAAAATGATGTATTGAACGCATAAGTCATGATATAAAAGTGAGGGTTATGTTATGAACTGACAATGCAGATCTTGACAAAAGTAGAAATGATTGAATGTTATGACATGTAATTAAACGAGATGAACCAGTAGTATATCCTTTCTGGATCTTTCTATCAGAAGAAATATCAGATACAGAACCATTCCAAACAAGAATCGGAGTAGGCAGACTGTCATTCTGGATATTGAATAATGGCCTGAAATTATGTAAACGGACATGATTATGTACATTGCTTTTAAGATGTTTTTCCCCTAATTTTGTACCATTTTATTATACTTCTTTATAGTGCAAATTAGGATTACTTACGATTTGGTGAAATGGTCTTCATACTGATCCTTATACACTCTTAATAAAATGAACTTTTCATCAAGCTCATTCAGAAGTTCAGAAATTCTACAAGGTAATAATATAATTGGCTAGTAATATTTGAAATCTATAGCTGGCATATCTGCAATACATTAGTGAA
Source organism: Cliona cf. orientalis (assembly GCA_963930775.1). NCBI lineage: Eukaryota > Metazoa > Porifera > Demospongiae > Clionaida > Clionaidae > Cliona > Cliona cf. orientalis. The sequence continues at coordinate 3,636 of CAWVNT010000048.1, forward strand.
GTGCAAATAAGAAGCTCCAAAAAAAAAATTGTGACTATTACTTTCCATTTTCAAAAATATGTAGGATACATATTACGAAACGGCGAGACAAACTAATGTGTCGGTTTCCATGCATGACACTTTTATCCTTTTCTAAATATAGTACCGCTGAGCAATGATACAGACAAACAAAGCTGAAAGAAAGAGGTCACATTTACTTACGTTTTTGAAGTTTCGATTGACGATTGTGAGACATTATCTGCTGACGTTGGTGCCGGAAGTTGGGGTTGATTTTCTTGAATAGGTTTCACAATCCTTGAATTTATGGCAGCTTTGTTCTGTTTGAAGTAATCTTTGTTCACATAACAGTTGTAGTGTCCATCAAGATTTTTTCCTCTCTTAAATGGTGGAACATAGAGTAGAAACAGATTTATGCTTGACTTGTATCGATTGCAGTCATAACGAGTAAGTGTAACTGTCTTTTGACACTTTTGGACAACATTTAAGTTGACACCTAGAGCATTCGATGTAGCTCCTATGCAAACGTCCACTACTTCGGTACTGTATGATCCTCTTTGGAAAAAATCTGCACATGAGGTTAAGAATTCTTGCTCTGAGGATGAATTTTCAAACTCTCTGTAAAATCAACTGTGATTTCTAATTTCAGTCATGACTTCATGAGCCAAGACAGCCATTTCTTTATTTACTCCTTGCTCCGCTAGAGTTATGAGTAATGCTGACATATAACAGTATCCATTGCCTGGAATAACCACTTCCTGAAAGTTGTTGTCTCGCATGAGTTTATGGTAGTTGTAAACAGTTAGGAGCCCTTTCGAGGCTAACATAAATGTTTTTCTTATAATATTGTCCTCCTCAATTGTAGTACTTGCTTCTCCATCTTTTTTGTCTTGTTCAGGAGGGTGTTTTAAATTAATATGATGTCTCATCAAGCTTATTTCGCACGGTTCAATTCCACACTCAAATGGACAAGGACAAATTCTTTCAGTTTCACAATTTTCTTTCTCAGACTCAGATAAAGATGGCTGTTTTGGTGAACTTTGAGCTGTCGGTGCAGTATCGATGTCGAGACTTGATATTTCTGGTACAGTACCTGATTCATCACTGTCATGTTCTTCAGCAGGCTTATCATTGGCATCTGATTTATTATCTTTATTAAGCCTACGTTTGGCCACTGCTTTCTTGCCTGGGTTTTCATTCTCTTGCACAGATTTATTCCCCTCTTGAACCACAACTTCCTTCACTTGGTTAAGCTTCGACACCGCTTTCTTGCCCGGGTTTTGTTTCCCTTGCCCAGATTTAATGCACTCATCACCTACAACTTCCTTCACTTTTTTATTAGTCCTACGCTTGGCCATTGCTTTCTTGCCTTGGTTTTCATTAGTCCTACGCATGGACACTGCTTTATTCACCGGGTTTTCGTTCTGTTGCACAGATTGTTGAATGTCTTGTAATTTGAGATGTTCACTGTCTGGTGAAGGCATGAAGGACAGCCTTGACAAAATTGAATGTCGACGTGATGAAAGAGAAAATGATCATGATCTGGATCGTGATGGTATACTATCGCACCTTTCATTTTGGGAAGTGTCTGTTCTTTTGTCACTGTTTCTCTGCCATGAAAGGCATGGCGATCTGGAATGTGATGGTGTACTATCACGTTCATTTTTGGAAGTGTCTCTATTTTTCTTACCTTTTCTCTGCAGTGAAGGTGATCGTGATCTGGAGTGAGAGGAGTCCCTCTCACATGGTTCCCTTTGGCAATTGTCTCTAATTTTGTGACTGCTTCTCTGCCGTGAAGATGATCACAATCTGGAGCGAGAGCGGTCCCTCTCAAATGGTTCCCTTTGGGAATTGTCTCTATCTTTTTGACTGCTTCTCTGCCATGAAGGCGATCATGATCTGGAGTGAGAGCGGTCCCTCTCACATGGTTCCCTTTGGGAATTGTCTCTATGTTTGTGACTGTTTCTCTGCAGTGAAGATGATCGCAATCTGGAGCGAGAGCGGTCCCTCTCACATGGTTCCCTTTGGGAATTGTCTCTATGTTTGTGACTACTTCTCTGCCGTGAAGATGATCGCAATCTGGAGCAAGAGTGGTCCCTCTCACATGGTTCCTTTTGGGAATTGTCTCTATGTTTGTGACTGTTTCTCCCCCATGAAGGTGATCGAGATCTGGAGCGTGAGCATTCTCTCTCACATGGTTCCCTTTGGTAATTGTCTCTATGTTTGTGACTGTTTCTCTGCCGTGAAGATGATCGCAATCTGGAGCATGAGTGGTCCCTCTCACATCGTTCCCTTTGGGAATTGTCTCTATGTTTGTGACTGTTTCTCCCCATGAAGGTGATTGAGATCTGGAGTGAGAGCAGTCCCTCTCACATGGTTCCCTTTGGGAAGTTTCCCTATGTTTGTGACTGTTTCTCTGCCGTGAAGGTGATTGCGATTTGGATCTGGATCGTAATCCTAATCGATCACATGATTCCCTTTGGGAAGATTGTCTATGTTTGTGACTGTTTCTCTGCCAAGAATGGGATCGTGATCTTGTTCGTGATCTGTGCCGGTGTCTGCTATGAACAATACCACTTGAATAACTTCCGGAGTATGTGTAACTGTAACTGCCTCTGCCTTTTGAACGTGATCGTGTTCTATTTGAACGAGAGCGTGATCGGCTTTCATGCCTTTTTCTCCTTGTTGGAGAGGGTGATGGGCTTCTATCCCTTTCCCACCATTTTCCAGAGAGTGAACGACTATCCCTTGATGTTGTGTTCTTATGCCTGGAACTCGATCTTGAGCGGTATTTCCTACGTTCACAGGTGGTAGAAGTGCTGCCTTTAAAACTATATGAGTGGTGGGGTGATGTCAAAACCCTGCGACTGCCTCTGGATTTTAAACATGATCGTGATCGCGATGTGTAATGCCTTTTATCTGTGTGAATGTCCCTTGAATGAGCTCTGCTGTGCCTAAGTCTTTTCCTTTGTTTTGAACAAGAACGTGATCGGCTTTGATGCCTTTTTCTCTTTGTTGGAGAGGGTGATCGCCATCTATCCCTTTCCCACGTTGTGGCAGAGTGTGATGGACTATGCCTTGAACTTCTCTTCCTATGCCTGGAACTCGATCATGACCGGGTTTTTCTATGGTGATGTGAATGGCTTTCATGCCGTCAGGTAGGCTCATATGTTTCTTCATCAGATGACGAATACAAGCAATAATTTCTTGGCATATTCCAAAAGTGTTATCTTCAAAAAACGAGCAAAAATTAACTGGAAACGTCTGGAAACTCCAACGTCTTGAACATGAAGAATACATGGAGAACTTACTCACTAAACAGTCCAATGAAGTAATTTAATAAAATCCTTATTTCAATATCAATTATACTGCACTGAAAGAAGATGTCAGACTATTTCTTATGAACAACACTGATGTGAAGCTGATGCATGTAAAGTTTATGCAGTTCCCCTGCGATTTTTTTTTTCTTAGTTTCACACTCGGCGATCTTGTCTCTAAAAAACTTCAATTTTTGCCACATAAATATCAATTTGTCAGTCAATTCTTTCCTCTGCTGTTGCAATGTTTGATCAGACTCAAAATTTTCATCAGCGTCTATTTTTTTAATTTCTTCCACAATATTATCACAATCCACTTTTATCTTTGGTTCGAAGCCTTTGGCAGCTGTTTGCTCAGCATCCAAACTAATTAATTCCAGTTCATGATCTTTAATTAAACCCTCCAGATCTTCAACGTAGTGGGATTCAGCATAGTGTTGTTCCATAACTTTGATGTGCAGTGTCACTGGTGTATAGATCTAGCAAAAAGATAAGAAATTAAATAGTAATATTCCCACATTTGCAGCTTCTTGCTGAGATGACAAATTAACTATTTTCTAGCAGTTCGCTATTATTAACTAAAGAAGGTTGGAAAATAAAAAATTTTGGCCAAATACAGAAGTTAACAAATCGTGACTCGAGTTTAAATCTATGTTGAAAAGACATGCGGAATGAATTATTAAAATTTTGTTGAGTTTGCTGTCTGAATGAAGACAACATAAATGCAATAACCATCACATTTTAGAAAGGATGTAAGAAGGTTGGAAAAATTAAAAATTTTGGCCCAATACAGAATTTAAAAAATAGTGATTGGTGTTTAAATCTATCTTGCAAAGACATGTGGAATGAAATACTAGAATTTTGTTGAGTTTGCTGTCTGAATTAAGACAACATAAATGCAGTAACCTGGACATTTTAGAAAGGACTTAAGAAAGTTGAAACATTACAAAATTTTGGTCAAATTCAGAATGTAAAAAATCGTGACTCGTGTGTAAATATATATGGCAAATACATGCGGATTGAAGTACTATAATTTTGTTAAGTTTGGTGTCTGAAGTAAGACAACACAAATGCAATAACATTTACATCATGGAAATGGCGTTTTAAGGTTAGAATAACAAAAATTTAGTGCGAAATACACAAATTCAACTACGAAATGCTTTGCCGAATGAAACTCAAGATGGCTGCAGGGCTATTATGAGACAATGTAACAAAAGTACACAAAAATTCTTCACTTTATAATGCTCAATAATTGAATACAGACCTTACTGTAAAAGTCATTAATCCGAATATTTATAATCCATGGAATTAATAAGGTATTTCCTGATCAATATACAACCACGAACATGATTGCAAAATGAGTTCCCGCCAAAATGAGAAATCTCGCGAGAGCGATATTTGGTGAACTCGGAAGTTTTTCGTGAGCCTAATCAAATCGTGACTTATTAAATAGCAGCACTGTTGTTCATTTAGATAAAAAAAAATAGAATCTTACTTAAAGCAGTCTTCTTATTATACATATCCACGTGCATGCATGCAGTCCCAGCATAAGCAGTGAGCGTTATGCGCTGAGCCTGAACCTGAGCCACCGGAGGGTGCTGGTGGTGGTGGTGGTGGTGGTGGTGATGGTGAATGTCAATGTGGTGGGCTAGGTCGACTCCTGGTTCCACCACCGCCGAACAAAGTAAAAGGTTCAGGTAGAGGGTCGTCCTCACTCCGCTGAGTGCTCCCACTGTAACCACCAGGAATTGGTCTATTTCTGTGTGTGCAGTCACTGCGTGACCAGATATCTTCTGTGGGCAAAGCAGCCAAAAGTGTCATGCCCAGGTGTTCCAAAAAGGAAGGTCTGGGGGGAGTTGGGGGTGGAGATTCAGTCTTCGCTCCAGGTGAGGTGGGGAGTGGATGGTCCTTGCAATGTACACATAAAGTCTTGTTCATCTGTCTCAAAGTAATCAAGACAAACCTCTATATGCACCTTTTGGTTCTTTTAATATCTCCAGTTCTTTAAGTTGAGCTGCTATCTCTTTTTGAATGTGCTTATGTTTTTTTTTCCAATTGCTTAACTGTTGTGGTTTTATACCCTACAGGCAAGGGTGGAATAGGTGGAGGCATGGGGGAAGGGCGGATTCAGAACGATTTGGAGGTTGAGGCGGTGAGTGTGACTCATCTGGATCGAGAGTCATAGTAATAGGATCCACAATTGAACCCTGATAAACATCACCTTCTGGAAGTTCATCCATTCTATCACTAATGGGAGTCGGTAGTTGTAGCTCTGGTGGAATTGGGGGGTCTATCATCACAAAGGCGTCACTTTTTGGAGTGTCATCTTCATCTCTTCTATCACTAATGGGAGCGGGTAGTTGTAGCTCTGGTGGAATGGGGGGGTCTATGATCACAGAGTCACTTCTTGGAGCATCATCCATTTTCGGACGTTGATCCCTTGTATCACTAATCGGAGGGGGTAGTTGTAGCTCTGGTGGAATGGGGGGGTCTATGATCACAGAGTCACTTTTTGGAGGGTCATCAATTTTCGTTGTCTTTCTCCTCTTTTTCTTCTTTTTTGAACCAGAATCTTTTTTTGTCTCCTTGTCAGGATAATGCTCTCTCTGCTTGTCAGGATCGCGCTCTGTCTCCTTGTCAGGATTGCGCTGTACCTCCTTGGTAGATTCACGCCAATAACCTTTCTCACCCTGTAAAAACAATTTGGTGTAAAAACAATTTGGCAATAGTATGTAAACATATATATGGAATTATAAAAAGGTGAATATGATCCATGACTAATTTGATATAAGTGTTACATAGAAATTTATTTCAAATATACATGGAAAATAAACAGTGATTGGTTAAAAACGTGATCCGTGACTATCAGCATAATTGGACTGGATCCAGATTAGAATGGCAATAGTATTTAAAGATATATTTGGAAATATAAAAACATATAAAACTACGCAAACATATATAAATGTAAAACAATAAAATAGACAGTGAGACTAGGATGACTTTGAGACTCCTTGAGAATAAGAGGAGAAAATATAAAAACTATAAAAATTTATTATAAACTCACAAAGAAATCACTTGGTTTAATTTCAGCTTCATCTCCAAAGATTTCCTGATCATCAATGGCTCGATGGAATGCTCTTATTCTATCCATACTTTCTTTGTCTTCTTTTGACATCCCGAAAAGTTCTACCTCCTGACCCATATTAACTGCTTCTGAAAAAACTCTTTCGTACATGTCCTCAACTTTTCTGGTTTTACTATTTAGTGTTTCAAGTTCTGCCAAAGTTGGTAGTCCTAAAAGAAAAATAGGAAATTATGAATATGAATATGAACTGTTGGAACAATTTTAGCTTAAGGAGTTACAGTATAGTATTAGGACATTACATTGAAAGGACGTTTTGGCAATTGAGAGGAGTAGTTATTTGACTTAAAATTTGCCTAAATCAAAAATGCACAATATTTTTAATGTTTTGGAAAAGAAACTAGTGGGTAATAGGCACCCGAAGTCCAAAACGGGAGCACAAGTGGATGAAGAAAATTGAAACTTGGAACATGGTTTGAGATATGATCCAATTCATTGAAGAAAAGGCTGTCACATTTTTAAATACTATGAAATGCAAGAAATACAATTACATAGATATAGCACTGTACTCACGAAATCTATAGCTATCAAGTGTTCGCTGGAATGCCTCCAGCTTGATTCTTGCACTTTCATATTTCTTAAAATTTATATTTAATTCCTTGTTTTCTATATCCTTTTCATTTTCCTGTGTTAATTGATAAATAATTTGTTTGACCTCCTGCGGGGTCTTCTTTTTCTTTTCTTTTTCTTTCTTACGAGGCATAATGAACGAATGTGGGCAAAACTGCAGGACTGCGGAGACAAAAGCCTCTGCAGTGGAATGTTTTTGATCATAAAATTAGCATAGATAACATTTTTGGCTAAATTTAGAATATTGTGCAACAGTCCAAGCTATTATGATTGAAATAACCAGCTGCAATGCAGACACGTGAAAGCCAATGAAAGTGCAAGACGATATCTGGAATTGTCAAAATGCAAGGGTAATTCCGTAGACTGGATAGGTTTACTATTTATGATTTATGGAGATCCAAAAACCCTGATAAAGCATGTTGCATTACGCATTTAGTATCTAAGAACGATTGTTTAAAACGTGATCCGTAACTCACTAAAGTGATATAACCAGATGGATAGAGTGGATTCATTTTAGAATTTGACCGGGGTTAAGAAACAAGTTGATGAACTACAGTGAACATATTATTCAAAAATCAACACTTAAAACATGATCACTGACTTCACTACATCAGAAATTGTGTCACATCCAAAAAATAATTAATGTGGATAAATCTGCAGCCCTGCTGAGATAGATAAGGGCCTCTGCAGTCAAGTGTTTTTTGATGATTAAATTAGCATAGATAGCATTTTGGGCTAAATTTAGAATATTTGGCAACAGTCGAAGCGATGAAAACTGAAAAAGATCAGCTGCAATGCAGACATGTGAAAGCGAATTGAAATGCAGTAGCGGATGGACTATAATATCCAAACTGTGTAAAAAGTGAGACGTTTCTTTTAATAACTGCATATAACTGGATCCCCAGACTCGATTCGTTTTAGAATTTGACTGGGTGGAAAAAAAAAGCTGAATGTTGTTCGTGACTGATTTGATATAAGTGTTACACACAAATTTCTTTCAATTATACATGGAAAATAAACAGTGATTGGTTAAAAACGTAACCAGTGATCCGTGACTATCAGCATAATTAGACTGGATCCAGTTTAGAATTTTATAAAAGAAGCTCATAAAGACCTCTCCACTGTAAACTGTCCATGTAGAGGGCAACAATGATTGATTAAAAACGTGATTAGTGACTTTTCAACGTAGCCTCACAATTTGTGTCACATTTATGGGGAAAAGAATAAAGTAAAATTAACAACCACTTAATTCAAAACGTGATTGTGACTACACATTGTGTAAGAGGATACAGGTATTACAATTAATACATAAAAAATCAAGAGTCACATATTGCATGAATGAATAAATGGAAAAAGAAAAAAGAAATTGGTACTGACTTCGTTTTCGTGATGCAATTGGTCAAAATGGTTTCTTTTTCTTCTTATGAGCCATGATGATGGTAACCCTAACCGTAAGCCTCCCTAAGCCTCCACCTGCAGAGAGTGTACATATTTAAGTAAATTGCAAGTATAAAAACAACGAAAAAGTTTTGAGAACAGTTGCAGTGGGATGATTGGGAGAAATGAAATGAGTGAACGAATGAATTACACGAATAATATCAAATACTCATAGTAATATTCATTTCATAATGATCGCAAGAACTAATTGAGCAATATTAAATAGATATATTAATTAATTATTCACAAAGAACAACATACCTATATCTTGTTTAAAAATGGTCAAATTTCCATGATGGTCCTCGTGGCCTAAATAAATTCCCCCTTAATGACGTCACGGAATTACGCGGCAAAAGGATGTAGCATCTTGAGGACATCTGATGTAAAATATATGGTGTAAATAATCACAATGTACTCCTCATGGCTTAGAAAAAAGGGGTGTGGTATGCTATTTAATATTTCCAATCAATATAATTACGATATAGATGAACTATGTTTAAATTCATTTAACGTGAGTGCATTACTGAGCGTTATTTTCTAATTTCATAGGCAGGAAGTACAAAATTTAAATCATATAAATTTGTGACAACAACAGAATTAAGCAGAGGAAGTTTATTTTAGTTGTTAACTTAATGAAATAAGAATATTTTAAATAATTATTACAAGTTTGTCCACACCAAAGGTGTGTTTTGGATCACGGTTTTCACAGTGTACATTACTACCTAAATGTAATAACCAAAAAAAAAGTCTTTACAAATACTTTACAACAATACAAATTATGTCTGTAAAGTACGAAACAAAAAGAAAAATAATTACCTTTATTTAAGAAATAAAACTAAATTATCCCCTCTGCAGAAACATTTTTATATCGTTACGCGGACAACAGACATAGTAAAATTTAATAGTATGATTCAATATATTTAGGAAAAAATTACTAAAATAGTTCTGAATTAAATTTCTACATATGCATAAATGTACACTAATAAATGATGTCAAAGAAAATGCAACAAGTTCTTTTAACTCTAATTCGTTAGTTGTATTAAATTATTTTTTATGAAAATAGAGAATCAAGAGTCGCGATTTTTTTAATGATCACGGTTTTGAGAAAAAGGGTTTGATGTAGACTATAATTGAAATAACATTGAGTGTGTCATCATTAGAATTGCGAGTGTGTCTTTTACCAAGGTGAATCCTAAAATGCCAATTGATATCGCAACAGGGCTAAGTGGCTGTGATAAACAAAAAGTGTGGAAAAATCATTGACAAAGAGTTTCCAGATTTTAGATTACTGTTTGTGTTTAAATTATTTATCATCTTTGAAATGCGAACTTTTAAATGGCAAATAGGCACGTAAATATTGACATATGATGTACAGATGTACGTAGATATTTGGCATGCAAATAACCAAAGGTCGCGTGATGTGAAAAAAATTAATAAAGTGAAACAGGGATTTTTTAGAATGTTAATAGGATACTTAAGAATAAATTTTGGGGCTCAAATCGTAGCCTGGATGGTTCAGACATTCTCTCTCCATGCAAGTAACCGAAAAGAAAACTTATGAATCAGTTACAAGTTGAAATTTTATACTGTGTTTTTAAATTACATTTGGTTTCGAAGTTTCACTCTAATCTTAAAATTCTATTTTCATTAACTGTTGAGTATCTTGATTTCTTGACTATTGTTGCCTTGTTTTACTTTTCCAGACAATTTCTTTTAAAAACAGTATCAATTCAAGCTTCCGATCATAATTCTTAGTTCTGAAACTTCTCTGGAGATGGAGTCTTTGAAATATGCAAGGAGACATTGATCTCCATGGAGATTGAGACATTTGTCACATTAAGGTCCGGTCAGTTTCCATGGAGAATTGTTGTTAAGTTGGATCACTGCACAAAAGGAAAAAAG
>CAWVNT010000049.1:0-12000 GCA_963930775.1 Cliona cf. orientalis
CCGCCCCAGCAAGAAACAGCTCAAGAAGGCTGACAAGCGAGGGGATAAGTAAAGGTAAAAGGTTGGGTCAGGTAAAACAAGACTGAGTTGTACATAGTGTATATACGTTACTTGTTCATCTTTATCTTGTTCGAAATATTCCAGAACTGTATTTTATATTCTAGAAACATATGTTCTATCCCAGATCATTACATGCATTTTTATTCCAGAATATTTGTTAACCATGACATTGATTGCAGGAACCGTATTCGTTAAAACACCATGTAATTTCCTTTCAGCTAAACAAGTAAGTCGATTCAACCGATTTCTATTACACTGTATTTGCTAACACATGCACCTCTTTCCCTGGTCTAGCTCTTCACTTCTTTCTCCTTAGAGGCTGGGCGCGGTCTCATTTCCATTCTCTTTGCCTGGGTTGACAAACGCAACCCCCCAATAAACTGGGACCATCTTGGTCAAACACTCTCTCTTGTTCTAAAACTTTAATTTCCATTACAGCGACATTGCACATCAGTCGCCCCCGGACAAGGAAGAACCAACTCCGAACTCAGAATATCACACACTTTAGGACATCTGGCGATTAGGACGACCAACTGCAAAGGTCGCCACAACAAAAATTATTGTGTGTACCCCATCCCACATTAAAGTAGTAAAGCCAATGTAAACAGTAATAAACCGTACGACGACTTGAGCAACCAGTTGCCAAGATCGCTGCTAAACAAAACTCAAAAATCTTAACTCCCCATCACTTTAAAGGTATATGTTCCCTCAGCAGGTTGTTCCCTTACTTGCCCCCCCTAACTAAACAAATTTTCCAAACCCTAAGTCAAACACAAGGCTTAAAAATCTAATAATTCAAAACCACCCCCCCTACCAGCCGCGGTTCACAATTAAAATTACGGCCAAGCGTACAAAATTCACAAAATTTCAAAAGTTACCCCACTCAGCCACAAATCAATCAAAAGTTTCAAAACTCAACCCAAGTATACATATACATATCCCCCACACCCAAAATTATTTTGCAAGCTTTAAAATAAACAACCACCCCACCACACCAATTCTTAGACCACCACCCCCCCGACCCAAATACACACACGGTACAAACGGTTAAAATCAGGTAACAGTGTAAGAAACCATCACTAACCAGGTGAGCATCCTTTTGCATTTCAAAATACATGTACAATACAGCGCTAAACCTAATTCTGACATCACAATGTCCAGTCAAGATTCAGGTAGTTGCTAGTTATGGTATATTACACCACAAAATCACTGTGCCCGCACACAACGGCAAACTAACATGCTTATTACAAAAACTGAAACAAACTTACTCCATTTTTCTACAGGTTAATGATAAAAACCAGACTGACTGACGGTGAAACGATTTTAACCAATTATTTTCTTTTTAGCACAAAACACCATCAGTTGTCAGAAAAATAAGCTTACAGTATCCAGAACCACCAACAGAATCGACACAAGCACACGATTCTTCTCAAGACGGATGCATAGTCCCAAACTACTAACCTTCAATTTTTGGAGGGACCGATGATGCCGCGGTCCCAATATACTACCAAAAGTCATACTAACCACACAATGCCCCAAGTATTCGTATAATTTATTTATTGTTTAATACAGGTACAATAGGGCGTTAAATCTATTTTTTCTTCATTTTCACTGGAATATATACATAAGTTTGATTCACAGTTTAAGACACATGTACACTTTGAAAGTCGATGTTCAACGAGTACGAGACACAGTATTGAGATTGTAGATACATGTACATAGAAAAGCAGTGGCACAAATCGATTGAATGCAACTGTACGTAGAAAGGAGGAGAAAACCAAACAACAACCCCAATTTTTATCTGAAAATGAAGAAGACTTTCTTCCATTCTCAACCACCCACATTGTAGATACGACGACCAAGGAAGCCGGTCGGGTCCGCCGACGAACAAAAAACTTTTGACACTTACTGGTACATAGATAAATTCACCAAAGATTTTATTTCAGATCAACACACACCAAGCCCACCAGTCAAGCCGCCACTGAGAACGCCACCAACTATCCAACACAACATCAGAAACATCCTCAACCGCTCCAGTGTTGAAAGACACAAGTGGAACAGGATTAATCCAACTATTTTTTTTTTTCTTTTGAGGACAGCTGTTCACTACTGAAAGATAGCGAACTGGAAGTAAAACACTGTACCCCATTCACTTCTATTACAGACCACGAAGCAGAGCATACAGCTATTGAGCGAGCTTTTGTCAGTGATTCTGTCTCTTTGATAATATTTCAGACCCCAGTACACACGCTCTCAGAAGGCCCCACTTGGGATCTCCTACCCCCGGGTAAGGGAGGGAAGTCAGTGACACTGACAACACCTGTGCACCTTTCACCAGGAGGCGAATCTGTTTAACGATAACGCTCGTAGACAGAATCACAAATAGGACCCCACATTCGAAAAACCCACACCAGTACAAAATTACACATATTCCCTTTCATTTTAGACATTGGAAACCCTGGCGACCAGTCAGCATAATCGCCAGAACGAAGATACTTGAGATATAGGCAGCACGGCAGTCAGCATAGAAATCAATGGGAATATTGGACCTGGAAGCCTGGAAACCCAGCCGATCAGTCACCCAAGTCGCCCCAGCTGTTAACACACCGTGTCGCATTATAACATCTCTTGTACTTCGCATTCCAAAATATATTTTCATTGCCGAGCTCTCTCTAAATCTCAAAATTGAGAATACACTTAAAGTAGCAAATTACATCTCACAAAGCGAGTATTGTTTCCCCATGTAAAGCAGCCTTAGAATTGACATCAGTGGACCCAAGCTTCCCCACTGATCAAAGTAGGTTAAGGTTTCAAGATGTGTATTCTCTGGCTCCAAAGCAACTAATTACTTCAATACTTATAAGTATTGAAGTCCCCCCTTTTTACCCCCCCGGGTATGGGAGGGATGCACCGTCCCATTTACGGTGCAGCCATTCGCATACACATCTTGCACATCTAGGTTGAGAGCCCCACAAGGATCTCACCGGATGGGCGACCAATGGCACCAGTTGTAGCCCGAGCCAATCAGCTTAAGGTACCCTAAGTACTTAAGCTGATGCACACGTGTCAGCGTTGGAGACTTCTTACAGAGTTGTGCTTTGCATCTTCTGGACCAGTTCGAGAGTATGACAAGTTATGGTCATTGAACAAGGTTAACACACCACTCAATGTATCAGGCTTGAATACTGAGAGCAGCTTAGAAGATTGTAACATCCACCAATAAACCATATCAACTATACGTGCATCTTGCTTATGTGTGACCGAACGTAAGACCATCCTCAGAGGGATCCTAGGTACCGGAGGTCTAAGGAGGTTGCCCGAGACGTAGATTAGACTCAGCCGTACCTGAGTATTACACCGTCCTACCGCAACTAAAAGACCTCGCACATTGGTTGGAAATTGTTTACACGAGAATGCTGTCAAGACGTCATAGCAACGAGCCAATAGACGAACGTCAACGTCGCGATGTGATTTTTTACTTTTTTTATGACTCGCTATAATGCAACAAAATATGTCAGTTCTGACTCAAATGACAAAGGGATTACAATTCTGTACACGAATCGTGCTTCCTAAATTCATTGACTGTGACAAGTCTTCGTTATCATCCGAGTTCTAAACCTTTTCAAAATTTTTTCCCCAAAATTAAGGGTCTGTTAACACCAAGCGAATGCGAGGGCAAAAGCGAAAGATCAAAGAACAATGAAAAAGATCAAAGAATAAGCGATAAACACCACGAAAATTTCTCTTTCGCTTTCGCTCGCTGTGAACGAACCCTAACATAGATCACGGTATCTCGGTAGTACCTTTGATGAGGATAAGAGAACGATAATCTACATTGCACTTTAAAGGATAATTGCTGTTGAAGGGCTTGTTTACATCAAGCGAAAGTGAGAGCGATAGCAAAAAGGATCTTAGGAGAGGGGAGGTAGGGTCACCTAGTCAAGGTACCCCACCCCACTCCCGCTACAACTGCCGCCTAGGTCTGGTCTGGAGGAGAGGAGGGATAGGTACATGTGGTCAAGGTACCCCATCCCGTCCCCTTTGTGAACAGAAGGTCAGGCCATTAGAAAACATTACCTTCCCTCGTACCTATGTGAGCGGTCGGTAAAGATAAAAGAATCATTCTCGCTTTCATGTGGTGTGAACCTGCTGCAATTCACGAAATTTAAGTGACGTAAAATTAGTCTTAAGGTCCATTCACATTAAGTGAAAGCGAAAGAGAAAGCAAAGATTTTCCTAGATCTTTTGTCACTTATTCTTTGATTTGTTTTATTGTTTTTTGATATTTTTTCACTTTTGCTGCCGCTTTCACTTGGTGTGGATAGACGCTTACATATCCCAGTGCGTAACGATTGGAGCAAATACTCTTTAATTCTGAATTCGAGATTCAGTATCATAGTTTTACAACAGAATGTTTTTTTTTGTTTTCTTTTTCTTTTTTGGGTTTTTCAGTAAATTATTTCTGCCAGGTAGATATTATGAAAATACTGACATGCCGTGATACAAGCCTTTATGAAAAGTTGACTGTCGCAGTGACATAGATCTGTCTTGTGTCGGGTAATTTTCCTCTGACTTATCCACCGATATGACCTCACACAGGTATTCAAGAATGTGCAAGCGATCTACTTTTGCCTGAAAGTTATGTTGGCGCACAAACAGTTGAAAAAAGAAGCCAAACACACAAAAAACCCCAGACGACAACATCGCTCTTTATTCACTCCACCGTGTTTGTCATAGTCGCTAGCTTGTTGCTTTGGGTTCACCGACCCAACTCAGGTAACAAATAAAAACCGTGCCAAGAACCTCACAGGTGTTAAAAGTCTCAGAAAATTTCCAATTAAGTAGAATGCAGTTTTAAAATGAAAAAAAAGTATTAGAAAACTTAGCTGTGCGATACAAACATTACAGAGGGAAATTGTGTCTTCGGGTTCAAAGCAAATTATAAGCCGTCAGTGGTTGTCGCCCCTTCATGGAGGAATGCCACCACTTACCCTTAACCCTGGATTTACTCACACATTCATCGTCATAAATGTTTTGTTTTTCCTTAAGGATGTGATTCGTGTCGCTGACAGCTTCACAAGTGCTCTAAATACCGTCCTAATTAAAGTCCCAGTAATGAAGCAGCTGTGCAGCCGCACCTGTAGCTACCTGGACAGGTGGGTGTGTCGGTCTCTTTCATGTTTTGCACATTTTATGTGCCAAAGTGTCAGGTTAACTGCTTACTGATATTTTCCATCAATTGTTTTTCCCAAATAAGATGTGATCTGACACAGATCTATCCTCTTTAAAAAAATTCACAAATATGCTGCCCCATGGCAAGTGACAGATTCGATAGATGTGCGTATCGAGGATTCCCGTTAGGGGAGTCACCAACAATATAATGTTTTTTTCAACATTTTCCCCCGAAAACGACATAAAACTTTTTAAAAAATCGTCTTGATGGGCAAACAGTAGCAGTAAAAAACTGCATGAAATTGAAAGAAATTGGAACTGGAAGGGGGGACGTCCCTATCGCCTCCACCCACCTCCCTTGGATCCGCCAATCGTGACTTCGTATCAACCCCATTCTTAACCAGAAACAAAACAAACAGTAATTTTTATTACCTTAAGACAGGTCTATTCGGATGCTGTGCTCAGGTATTTTGGCATTTTCCAATAACAACTATCATTCAAGTAATACAAGAAGTGTTCCTCTCTCTCTGACCATGAAATTGAAATAGTTCCCATTAATAATTAATGTATAACACTGTTATGTGAACTGCAGTGCTTTTCCACCTGAGTTGATTTACTTCCTGATTCATATTAATCACGTGCGCATGTGTTGATGTGTTGTGTAATGAGTAACGAAGCTGTCTTTGAGACTCCAGTGCAGATTCTCCTCATTTTGTGCGCACGACCCGCGAATTTAATGCGGAGAAAATCGTAAGGACTTTACAAATGTTTAAGCTCCCACTGTATTTGAGGCATATTTAATTTACCGCCCGCATCCGAAGAATAGGGAAGGCAGTGTTTTCACAGGTGTTTATATGTCCACACAAGGGGCACCCTTTGGTCCTGTCCCTGGTCCTGCTCAGGGGTACTCCTGGTGTTGTCTAGGGGGTGGGAGGTTCTTTAGCGGTTGTACGTAGTTACGCTCCGGGATGTGAACCTCTAGTTACCGGTGATCTCGCGATGGGTCTTACGATCCATTCCAGTCATAAGCAAGAGTTATCTTCAGTTTACCAGTTTATTGATGTACTGTACAGTCTATGTATATATGAAGTTCTCCGGCATTGAAGCCTAAGTTGTCCTCTTCTCCGAGTGTTCTCGGTGCTCTGTCTGGCGCTCTCGTCCTTACGCTCCGTTGCTATTCTACTACTACACTGTACTTGTGCAGGGCTATATATACTAAACTAGTTGCGCTACGATTGGCTACGATTGGCAGGTGCTACTATTGGTCACACACTTCGGGTAGGTCCGTGAGGCTCTACACCGGTGAGTGTGTAGTCGACAGCAGCACGGGACTTTGGGACCGTGCAGTCCTCCTTTACCCGGTTTAAACTTCGATACTTGTATTGAAGTTTAACTGCCAATAATAGCTGGAGAATACACACTACTCTTTCCTACTTTAATTGTCAGTGGGGAAGCTTGAGTCCACTGATATGAAGTTGGTGCTACTTTACAT
The DNA here is from genome assembly GCA_963930775.1 of Cliona cf. orientalis. Taxonomy (NCBI): domain Eukaryota; kingdom Metazoa; phylum Porifera; class Demospongiae; order Clionaida; family Clionaidae; genus Cliona; species Cliona cf. orientalis. The sequence goes on from CAWVNT010000049.1 coordinate 6,725, forward strand.
GTGGGGTACTCGCTTGTTGTGAGAATCTTTCCTACTTTATGTGTATTCTCTTTTAGGTTTTTACTTTTGAATGAGAGCCTTTGTCGCTTGGGGTATGAGAATGCGAAGTACAATTTTCACAATACGAAGGACAGCTATCACAGTTTTATTTACAGGTGCTGTTGCTTCTTGTGGTACTTCTTTCAGTGCTGGATCTTCTTTGTGTGTTGTCCGGGCAGTTCTGCTTGGTAGCTTGTCCGAACTGGCGATCCAGGCGATCGGTTCGTTTGGTTTCCCTTCCTTCGAGGTTTAGTGGTATTCTGTGCTTGGCTTTCTTTGTACGTCATCTGGGCAGTTCTGCTTTGATGACTGTTTGAATTGGCGATCAAGGCGATCGGTTCAGTTGGTTTCCTTCTTTGAGGCTTGTCTATAATTAGATCAAATTTGTGTTACCAATTTGTCTTTTACACAATTTCATGGGTTGGATGGAGTTTTTAGTTGTTGCCTTTCCGCTTCCGGCTCAAGGTTGTTTCGGTGCTGCAGTCCTGAAGTGCTGTCAGTAATGACTGAGCCCCTCCCTTACCCGGGGGAAATGCATTGGGTACCAATGGGGTTCTGTATCAGCTCTGAAACAAACTTTTAAGGTTCTATTTCGAGAGTGTAGATCTGATGTCGCACTTGTTCACTTATGGATGCAATCGCTACAGTCCTGAGATGCTATCAGTAATGACTGTGATTGACATCCAACTATTAAACAAGATGGTCGCAAATCTGTTATAGTGCTGAGAAATCGCAGTTGTCTACACTACTGTGCTCTAACAGCTTCTGTGTTGGTGATCGCTGCAATTTTAAGACAGGTGGGGTGCTACCACTTGTACTCGGATCTTGAGATCCTGTACTGTAGCACTGATTTGATTTGTCACTGTAAAGAAAAGTCGGCTTGAAATACAGCATTGGTTTGGTATGAAGATCGGTGGGGTTGTTTCTCGGTTTGTGCCTAAAGTAATGTCAATTGAGTTAATCAATTAAAAAAAAAAAATTTCGATATATTGTCCAACCTGGTCGTACTAGTGGTATGGTGGCGATCAGTCACTCCGGTTCTACTACAAAGTAAAACTTTTGAGAAAAACAAGATTAAACAATAAATGATTAATATATACAAGTACTTGGGAAATTGTCGTGTTTTTTGTTGACATAGCTACATGTATTTTGATCAGTGTACGCTTTTGCACTGAACTGTCTGCTCAACTGGCGTTCTCTCTAGCTGAAATATTAGTTGGGGTTTTTAGGTATATTTTGTGATTAGTGGTGTGATTTGTATAACTTTGGTAGTATTTTGGGGACCGCGGCAGCGTCGGTCCCTCCAAAAACTGGGGGTTAGTTTGGGACTGTGCATCCGTCTTGAGAAGAATCGTGTGCTTGTGTCGATTCTGTTGATGGTTTTGGATACTGTAAGCTTCTCTTTCTGACAACTGGTGGTGTTCTGTGCTAGAAAGAAAATAGTTGGTTAAAGTCGTTTCACCGTCGGTCAGTCCGGTTTTTATCTCTAACCTGTAATAAAATGGAGTGAGTTTGTTTTAGTTTTAGTAATAAACATGTTAATTTGCCATTGGATGCGGGCTCAATGGTTTTTGTGGTGTAATATACTACAATTGGCAACTACGTGCATTTGTGACGTCATTGTGCTGGTTGTGTACAGTGTCGGCTACTGTGAATGAGTCGTCGTGACCTTTGGTACGGCTGTGTGTTTATCAATATGAGAAGCGTCGATTGCTCTTACCTGTTCTGGTTTGTGATGACATACTTACAGTGGGGATTTTACGATAAATCAAAATTTGTCGTCTCTTCCTGTCTCTTATGACGAGTCCGGTCCGGGGTGCTTGTGTGGTTTGCTTGATGAACCTTGGGGCATAGGGGTTTTTACCTGATTTTGGGGCGATTAGAAACAGAGTGTGAATGGAGTTTTGTATTGTGCCATACAGCACAATTTTTGTGATAGTGTTTTTGATAAGCGATCTTGACGTTCGATCGCTCTGGTCGTTGTGTTTGGGAACTGGGTGACTGTTTGTGACAGGTGGGCTTGTGTACAAGGTGGATATAGGATCTACTTTAGTTCGGGTGATCACAGCGTTTGGTCGCGGTGGTCGCTCAAGACGTGTTTTGCTAAGGGACAGTTACCTGGGTGTTAATTGCTTTATACTGAGATATGGGGCTGTGGCTGGGGCTTGGCGATTAGTGCAAATGGTTGCTCTGATCGCTTACTGTGTGGGGTGTTGGGGGGTAACTTGAAACATTTGAACTATTGAGTTTTGGTTTGATTGTCAGGGCGACCGAGGCGGTCGATCGCTCTGATTTCTCAAACGTGGTTTGGTGGCCAAATAGGGTGTACGGGTATGGGTTACCTGTTGACATGGGGATGACCGTGGGTGCCGGCCAGGGCGATTGATGTTCATGGTCGCGGGGCTGACTGGACTTATATTGGGTTACAGTAGAGTAATTGAAGTAGGAAGGTGGTCAAGAAATGACCATAGTTTATTTGAGGGGTTGTCGTAGTCAACCTAGGCAAGCATAAGAGATGAGATGAGACCAGTTAGTCTCCGAGTAGATAGAGGGGAAAGGGCTAGACTAGGGAGATAAAATACATGTGTTAACAAATGCATTTCGATGAAATCGAAATAAATCGAGGGAAGTTTTGAATACTTACTTTTCCTGTGTCAACAACAATTGTACATGATTAGTCAGTACAGTGTGAATGAAAGAAATAACAACTAGGTGTCTAGGGTATAAACAATGTTTTTGAATAAAAATAAAAACTAAAAATACGTTTCGAGGATAAGGTATCAAGTATTTCTACCATATGTACAAGGCTGAAACAAAATAATTTATTATTGTTGTAAGAGAATGGATTAGAGTCTACGATGAAATCGGAATATACATGTATTTACAAAAGAGAAAAAATACAATTTATTTGTTGCACTTCTTTATCCGCTCCTTTGAGTTTCTTCTTAGAGGTGCGGTCTTAAATCTCCTTTTACAGATTTTACACTTAAACGGGCGATCCTCGCCATCTGTTTCTGACGGACTGGGGGAGATCTGTTTACATGTTCAGGACCTGTTGGCTCTGACATGGGCTCCTTTTCGGGCTCCTTCTCAGGCTCTGAAAATTGTCGCAAGTATTGTGTTAGTTATAAATTATTATTTACGTATGCTTGATTCTCCAAGGATTTGTTGAGGTTTTCCGCGATCAGGGCGATCGCTCTGCTTGGTCGCCCTAACGTATGGGGGCTATTTTGGAACCGTTGGTTATTGAAATGCTGCTTTGTGATTTGTCTCGTGATTCTGAGATCGTGGTTCTAGTTGGTTGTGTATTTCGCCGATGATTTCTCGCAAGCTTGTTCTGATTTGATGACCTAATTGGAGTTGTAGGCCGGAACTACTAAAAATAGATATGGTGGGGAAATTCGAATGAGCGCAATTTTCTGAAAAATAAATAGATACTTTCGTTAATTTTTCTCTCTTCTCGTGGCTCCTTGCTGGCTGTTGTGAATTGTTTATCTTGTGATGGTCGCTTGGAACAATCTAAAGAAGTTTGGTTAAAGATGATGTTAAATTTAAAATCAAATATTTTGTTAGAATAGTACTGCTACTGTAGTCAGTGAAATTAGCAAGAAAATTAGGGTTTCTAATATTTGGAATGCTGAACTCTCTGATGCTGTTGTTTGTGAGCGTTCTGTGCGATCGGTCTCTATGGTCGCCATTCCTTGGTCTTCTTGGCCTGTCTTAGTGTCCTGATTTTCAGTTTTTGTTTCTACCAATTGTAGGTGTTTTGGGCGATCGCTTTCCTTGGTCATCTGTAATCTCTTGACCTCTGTTGTTGGGCGGTCAGGGCGATCGTTTTCTGTGGTCGCCACTTCTTGGTCTTCTTGGCTTGTCTTAGTGTCTTGATTTTCAGTTTTCTTTGCTTCCACTGATTGCTGGCGTTCTGGGCGATCGTTTTCCGTGGTCGCTGATTGTTCGGGTATGTGGTAGATTTGTATTAGGACAGGTTCTACCAACTGTACTTCTTCTTCGAACTTCCATTCAAGGTCTGGAATCTGTTTTGCTGGCATTAACTGCTGTGCGTCTCGAGTTTTAGAGTTGTTCCTGCTTTCATTGAATAACTCAGCTATTTTTACGTCCATCTCACATGGAGATACGTCTTTTCTGTTCACTAGTGTGACTTTCCCATGGTTATCTTTTACGAAGACTCTGTTCTTACCTTTGAAACCTACACATAAATGGTCTGTGCTTCTTGGTTCGAATGCCTTCGCTGTGTGGTCTTTGACTACTACTGGGTGGTTTAGCTTAATGTGTTTTGGTCTGAAGTTCTTCCTAGTGCGTTTGTTTCCATCTCTAGCTGCTCTGGATTTCGCTAGGTTATATGCTACTACCTGGAACAGTTTCATCATTAATTGAGCATTTAGTATACCTTGGTCATCTCCAAGATATCTCGTGCTGTTTTCTGCCAGTATCATGTGCTTTGCGTTGGCTTCTCTTCCGAACATTAGAAAAAATGGTGAAAATCCTGATGATTCTGTGGGGAAGAAGTTGTAAGCTGCTGTAGCTTTCCATACAAGGTCATCCCATTCTAGGCCTTGTTGTATCTGCTTGCCAACACATGCTTTCAGGAATCTGTGAAAACCTTCAATGCGGCCATTACATTGTGGTGAGTAGATAGGGGTGTACCTATGTTCAGTTTTGAAACGTTTAAATACCTCTTTCCACATGTTGTTCTTGAATTCACTTCCATTGTCTGACAGTATTGTTTTTGATGGTCCGCAAACGCAGTAAATATGATTCATGTAAGCTGCTACTACTTCTTCGGCTTTCTTTGTTTTCAAGGGTATGCACCATGTAAAACCTGTAAGCATACAAATTGCCGTGAGGGCATACCTGTTTCCTTTGCTGGACGCCGGGTGAAATTCTCCTATGAGGTCCATAGCGAGGAATTCCATTGGTTGCGATGGAGCTTTGAAGTGTTCTTTGTAGACCTCATTGTTGTGTACGTTGTGTCTTGCACACGTCTTACATCTCCTGCAATGGAGCTGGATGTGTCTCTTCATTCCTTTCCAGTAGTACAGGGTTTTTAGTGCATTGTAAGTTCTTTTGAATCCGTTGTGACCTTGTTCGTCGTGTGCTAGTATCATCAATGCTTCTTTAAGGATGTCTGGAACTACTACTGCTTTGTAACTCAATGCTTGCTCTGTTACTCTTTTCTTCAGGATATCGTTTTCCATGATGAAAATGTTCTGGTTTAG
>CAWVNT010000050.1:0-11000 GCA_963930775.1 Cliona cf. orientalis
CAACAGAAGGGCGACACGCGGAAAGCCGCCGACTTGGATTTTGAGCTCTTCGACTTCTATGGAGGGGTGTGCGCCCAAAGTGCAGCCATGTGAGGGGAATCCAACGCTTCGAGGTTGACGACATCTGCAAGGGTGTGCTACGCTCGCCCTGCGGGGCCTAAGCCACGGTTGTGCCATGTGTGCAGGTCCTGCCAAAAAGAATGTGGCGGAGGTCGCGGAGGTCGTGTTGAGGCAGGGTTCCAGCTGCTTGTATCAGCCCTCAAACAGATCTGTCGGGTGGTGATTGCCTTCTGATTGATGGCTGTTCAAGTTATGAGAGCTGTTGTGTGCGATGATCGGATGGCTCATGGCTTTGGTATCGCTTAAGAGCCAGGACACCGGAAGACAAGGACTTGGCGAAGCGCTCAGAAGAGAAGCTGGATCATGCCTTTGGATGCCTTTCGTTCAAGAGGACTTCGATGTTGAGCCCATTGACAAGCTCTCTTCAGACATCTGAAAGGCTCTGAAAGCCAGCTTTTAGAGGCTTCGATGCTTCGGCCATGGGCCTTTTGCTTGCTGGCCAGCGGAGTGGTGACTCGGAGAGGCCTTAGAGCTCGCTCGCTCTGCACGCCAAGGCCTTCTGCGGACTTCGGCCGAACTATGGCCAGCGGCTGCCCAGACCCGCGGAGAAGCAGGAGCTATAATCTGCGCTGCCATTAAGTTAAGATTCATGATTAAGGAGCTGTATACCTCCATAGAATGCATGTGAAAGCAGGACTTAAAGTCTTGAAGATGGTCTCAGACGTCAGGAGATCGTCTACAACTACTTTGCGCAGGCATCGCAGATGTGTTGCCGAACTGTTCGACTTCAGGACTACGCGCTGGTCACGCGGAAAGAGAAGACCTTCGATGCAGGCCTTAAGCGGGCGCGAAAGGGATGGAAAGGCTTCTGAAACTCAAGAGGATCTAAAAGGTATCTAGACAACACCCAAGATCATCCCTGGAATCCTTAAATCCTAGCTGTTTTAGCGTTCCGATGGGCACAAGCAGCATCTTTTTGAACTGACGTTCCTAGACCATGGCAATGAAGACATCGCCAGGGCAATGGCTCTCGGAGCTTCTCCCCTGGTCCAGCGGGGAGATCAAAGCTCGGGAGACCTATGAGAAGGCGCCCAGTTGAGCCTTAATAAGTCTTAGATAATAAGCATTTCGAAGACTATATATATAAACAAGATTTTTCATCCTACCATGTTCCTTCCTTTGAAAAGATGCGCTGAGTGAGAGATTCATTTCTTTTTCACGCAGCCATCAAGCTCCGCGCCGTAAGAGGAGCGCGAAGTCCGCGATTACTGGGTATTTGGAGAAGACCGTGAAGAAGCAGACGGCTGAAAAGCTGAAACCTGGAATTCGGTTGGAGAGAGGGTGAAGTTCCTTTCATTTGGACTTTATTGAATGATCACCTTCCTCTGCTACCGTGTGGGGGCTTGAACTACAGAAACATGAGAAAAGGTCTTGCTCCGCAGTTCGGCTCAGTTCGGCTTGAGCTAAGTGACTTCGAACTTCAAATTCGACAATCCGCGACCCAAGCCCCACGAGGGGTCACATAGGTATCTAAATAGAACCATTTGCCAATGGCCCAGGATCCCATGTCCCTTCATCAAGACAACGGGACGGCGTGCGAGAACGGTGTTCTTCGCCGCCTTTTCAAAGCTGAGGGGTGGCTGTCCACTCAAGATGCCAGAAGACTTGACGCAGGACTGGCCAAACTTACCGGTCAAAGAACCGAGGGCGAAGGCGAAGGCGAAGGCCAGACCCAATGTCTGGGAGGCGGCCATGGCGACCGCGCATGTGGCCTTGGCGCAATGCGCCAGAGTGGCTGCCAGTATGTCTGTGGCCAGGGCTGCGCGGCCTGCGTCATGGCGGCCCAAGTTTCCTTTTGTCGTCTGAAATCTTGTTTTTTTTTCCGAACGGGTCTTTCTCCAGAAAGTCATGCAATTCAGACCTGGGAGTAGACGCAGCAAATGGACAATGCGGTGGATTGCTGGATGCGGCGGTTTCAAAGCACCTACGGTGCTAGGGCGAGGCGACCGTTGCGTTGGCTGGAGCAGCGCGTCTGAACTTGGAGGTTTTTGTCACAGTGGTGTACAGTTGGGAGAACCATGCAGGTGGCACGTCACTGCAACGAGCAGATCATCTTGCCCCTGGAGACTGGCGCTAAACCAGCTGGCCATAACAAGTTCCAAGTAGACGAGTTTGAAATTGATTGACGAAAAGTTTCTTGTAACAGGCGCTGTTTGTTTGCGGGCAATTTCATCGCGTCAGCGTCAGGGCAACAAAGTGGAGCGCCTGGCGTCATATCGACAGCTACAGGCTCTCGGCCACCACCTTAACCTGCCCACAAATGGGTGAGTGAAGAAGTGTTCCGCCAGATGTCTGCTTGAAGCCCTTGCTGCGTGGCTTTGAGCCATGACGCTTGTTGAAGAGGGGCGTGTGCGAGATCACTATAAATCCCTTGAGACGGGGGCGAAGCCTTTGTTGCGGTGATTGGTGGCAGAGATTGCCGCTGCTGGTCACCCAACGCGATCAAGGCCCTACATGCGCTGCCGCAGCAGCTTTTGCGATTCATTCGTTGGGGCGCCTCGTACATGTGAAACGGGATATGTATCACAGGTCAATCGGCGACATCAAGCTCGCTTTGACGCACACTTGCGGTGGTGAGCATTTGAAGGCACAGTTGCGCTCTCAGTATCTCTTCGCTTTCTCCTATCGACCCTTTGGGACAAGCGGTTTCCACGAAACAAGATTCGTTGTTTGGAAGTTCTTCTTGCAAGGGAATCAATCACCCAGCGACCTGAAGCTCTTCCAGTCTTCTTGGGAGTCGATTAGGGAAGATCTCAGCATGCCTGAGTGGAGCGCACAGGAGAGGGTATGGGGAGCCCTGGCAACAGCGCCAAGAAGCTTTCTTGCAATCAATCCGCCAAACCCGCTCTAGTTGGTGCCGCCAACGGGCGTAATTCGCTTGAAACGCCCATGGCGTAACAAATTGTATAAAAGGGCTCAAAATGCTTAAAAACCAATGGCTTAGGGGATGTCGAAAAGGCTTCTTGAGCGCCAGTTGCTGCCGAAATGGCGCACAGCCCCAGTGGGCCCCAACGACGACGTGAACCTCCGGCGCCGGTTTCGAGCCCTCGTTGGTGCGGCGGGAGGCGTGCCAAGAGCCATCAAATACCACCATAATTTTCAGTGTTTGTCCAACAGTTTTTCATATTTTCTCGAAATGCTTCGAAAGCACTTCAACATGCTTTGAAAACTTTTGCGCAGATGTGCTACCGGGCAGGGGAGGAGGCCGCGTTGGCCTGTATGGAGAAGAACGTGGCCGTGATGTACTTCAGTGAGGGCCAACTCTCGGGCGCGGGTGCCGTCCTGCAACGGGAGCTGGGCAAAGACAGGGCGATAGAGGTCATCCAGAAGAACCCCGGCGCTTTGACGATTGACCCCAGGAGCGCATCGAGACGTCGCCATGCATATAGCATCGTATAACCATCTTGATTATAGCAGCCAACGCTAAGATGGCATTTCGAAAAAATAAATCCGTTTATGCCAGCGTGCAAAGCCTTGCTTGCTGAGTGTGGCCGTGTGCCGCCTTTGTGTCTGCTGTTTGGCCTGGCTTGCTAAGATGGCATGCACTTTTAGCCCCCGAAGTGCCCCCGAATACAAGAGTAGTCTACTCGGGCGATGCCTGGGAAATTTGTGGGAAACCAGCCTTTATGCCATCTTATCTTCGAAGCCATGCGGCAACTTGCCCTTACCCACTATATATCTAAATAGCCGTTTATAGCCATGTATAGCCGTGTATGCATAGGAATCTGGAGAAGAACATGGGTGCTGTGGTGTTGGCCGCAGACGCTGTGAACGTCATCGCCAGCAACAGTGCCGCCTCCAAGGCCTTTGCCCAGGTGCTGGGCGGCTGCTTCGTGCTGGCACTGGGCAAGGCGCTCTACGACGTCATCGACCTGAGGCTTCTGAATGCCTGAGCTCAGAGAGCGTTGAAAAGAGCAGCTCACTGAGCTATGCGGAGCAATGGATCTAGGCCAAGAAGCTAAAGATTGAAGACCTGCCAGCCGCGGAAGCTGTGTGTGGCCCAGAAGCTTCGCGCTCTGTGTGAAAGAAGTGCGTGTTGAGGTACAGATCCTGTGGTGGAGCAAGGCGCCTCGCGACGTGTTCTGCATGTGCTTCGTAGGTCCTCATCGACGACCCCTTACGCATCTGCCGCGCCTTCCGCTTCGCCGCGAAGTTCAAATTTCAGCTGCCCGAGCCATTTGTCTCTCGCAGTTACATTGCTCACCAGGCACCGGGCCTTTTGGATGGCGTGGAGCCCTTGAGAGGGAGACCTTGAAAGCCTAGGCCGCGCCCTTCGCCCTGGAGTTCGGTGCCTTAAACATCCTCTTACAATAGAAATATATGCAGAATTCATGCAAAATGATATAAAGAAACCTTTGAAAGCCTTCACCGAAGTGACCTCTTTGAGCGCAGCCGTTCTCGGATGCCACGATGGCGCGCCTGTTTGGCGGCCAGTCTGCTGCTCTGCCGCTCGGGTCGTTGAGGCATAGGATTCATGGGCCCATGTGAGATGTTGATTCATTGGAATGGCCTTGCGATGAATTACGGGCTGATTTCATATATGACTTAATTGATTGAGGCCCTTGGCATAAGCGAATCTGGCGGATCTTCAGACTGCTCAGGCTATGAGACGGTTGCTTCTGAGGTCGACCGACTTCCTTCAGCCTACCAGGCGCCATGCCGCCAGCGGCACTGTTACTCATCGACATGCAAAAGGCCTTCACCACCGGCAGTTGGGCCAACCACTTCGGAGGACCCAAAGAGGTGGAGGACATCGAGCGGGCGGGCCAGGAGGCCGTGCAGCTGTTGCGCTCGGGACGGCTGAAGGGGATGCCGATCCTGTGCACGAAATGCTACTTGAGCCGCTCAGAAGATGAGCCTTACCTGGATATCTTGGAGCCTTTCTTGAGAGATGCCAACTGCATTCACAAGCCCACCATGGATGTGACCTCCAACCCTGCCTTCTTCCGTTGGCTTCGGACACAGGTCCAGCACCTTGGCAGATATTCAATGGAGCCACGTGGCTTGAGGCAAGGCGTTGAGGTCTTGGTGATCGGTGGCTGTACCACCACCTCCTGTGTGAGAGTGTCCTCAACGGAGATTGCGGCACAGTTGGAGGCTGGGAAGGTCTTAAAGAGAAGGACATAGCCTTAGGGACGCCTTAGGCATCCTTATATGGCTATTTAGCTGGCATGTCAGCTTCAGGAGCAAGGCTTGAGCGTGGAGGTGGTGGTAGATCTGAAGCTATGTGGAGCTCGCAAGGAGAACTTCGAAGCCACGGCCTCACAGGATCCCAATCTGGCCGCCTGGTTAAGAGGTTGCGAACGTGTTTTTGCTCTTTCCTTTGTTGTTTTCTCCTTTACTTCTATTATATAATTAAGTTATAATATGTTTTTGATATGGTGTTGGTAGAGATCAACCAGCTCAAGTGCAGATAGATGAAGGGTAGCCGAGGTGCGGATCTATGGCAAGGAGTTCTGTGAGGGCAAGTCTGCCGTGGACCTGGCCCTGGTTCAGATGCGCAAGTGCGGCGTGCGAGTGGTCGACTCCTACTGGTGAGGATCATGCGGACATCGACGGCTGGAGCGGAGTCTGAAGCGACATGAGCCGACGGCGGTCCAAGAGCGACGCGAAAGCTGTGGAGCTAAGGCCCTTGAGGACCAAGGTGGTTGGGAGCCTGAGAGTCTAATCGACCTGGACCTCTTAGGCTGGGAGCCGGAAGTTCACCGAATATCAGAAGATCGGAGGCGCTTGTGAAAGACTGCAAGAGTTATCAAGAGTTGAGTGTCGTAGGCTATGGCTTTCAAGCCAGTTTCGAGTTCTTCGCCCTGGCCTTCAGCCAAACCTTTGGCCCGGAGGAGCGCATAGGCTTAAGAGCGCTATTTTCTGAGGGCTCCCTTCGGCTGGCCTCGGCTCTGCTGGGTGGTCAGGTCTGCTCATCTTGGCTCTTCACTGCGCCTGGCAGGATGGCAAGGGCCAAGCGCGTATGCTGTCCAAGGCATTTGGAACGCTTAAGGTCGGCCGTGCACAGGTGCACGGATTCAAGGCCGAGGTGTACCGGGAGCTGGCAGAGGTGGTGAAGCCCGAGGTGCTTTCAGACGTGTGAAGCCTTAGCTGTCAGGGCAGCTTTGACGGCGTGGAGTTGCTCGGGGAGCTCATGGCCGCGGCTGTGGCCGCAGCCGACTTCGAGGCCTTCCGTCGACCAGTGTGAGAAAGCAAGCTTGAAGGATGGTGCTGACGCGGCAAGCGAGTTGACCAAAGCCTGTGATGGCATGTGTGTAGGGGCCAGAGGCATCTCGAGATGTCCGGCCTCAGGTGAGCAATGCCATGCGAGAAGCGACCCTGACGCCATGGAGAGCTTGCGCGGTCCGAAACTCAGACTCCATGTTACCATCCATAATTAATCTAGATACTATAGAATCCACATCGTTCTTCTTCTTCTTCTAATTTCGCATGGACGTCCTACTATGTAGCATGTCCGAGGCCATGTTGGCCGACCCCCCAGCGCCAAACAGCCTGGATGCGCGTGGGCGCCTTCAGAGCGCAAGCCTTTTGGATCCTGAGGCGTAGCAGAGGCCTGTGGCATCTCGCCTCAGAGCATGGCCAAGCACGTCCAGGTCTATGAGGCGCTCGAGTCGACGTCGTCGATGCCTTCGCCTCGAGGCCTTGCAGATTTGCAACGCGCGGACGGGCCCCGAGTACGCCACAGGTCATCGCCGCAAGTTGGCCCTGGCGCTGGTGGCCTTGCAGCGGCAGGATGCGGAGCTCAAGGGCTGTGTGGAGGCCGTTCAGGGTGGCCGGACTCTTACACGATAGCATACTAAAGCATACTTACATGCATATTATGTATAAACATTATAGATAATTTATATAATTTATGTGTTTTATATAGTAATCCAATGAGAAATCACCTTATGTATGAAAGAATGGAGAGCGTATAGCTCTTAGACCATTTCTCTTGACGCCTTCGGCTCGAGCTGGGCGTGATGCCGACCTGGAAAGCGCCCCGGACGTGGCGTTCGGGCCTGAGAGCGGGCTGAGGAGCAGCTCGGGAAGACCTTGGCGCCCACATGCGACCCTAAGGCGCGCCTCAAAAGCGCCTCAAAACGCAGCCGTTTTCAATCCTTTTTCAATCTTTTCAATGCTTTTCAATCCATTTTCAATACTTGTTCAATCCTTTTTCAATAACTTTTCCTCTTTGCTTTCGAGGTGAAGCTGCACTTCGAACGCCGCTGCGACGTCCACGACCCTCTCTTCCTGCGCTGCTTGTGGGGCTCTCTCTCTTTAGAGAGTTCGAATGAATCGAGTCCCCAGGACCGTCTTTGCGCGCAGCCGGGGTTGTAAGATCGTGAACGCTCAGCTTCCCGTCGGCCAGCAGCAGGATTTCTCGGCACCTCGGCACGTTCACTCATTTCATCTCATTTTAATGTCATTTTAATATCATTTTAGAGTATTTCAATAGTATGTTCATAGTGTTCTAAGGCTTCATTCTGCTTTATTCACCTTGCCTTTATGTTGTTCTGGTGCTGCGAAGATGTGAGAAGAGTAAGGTCGTCCTGTGTCATGACAACGTCCGGGACCTGGACAATGTCCCTGCGCCCTCAACAAAGAAGGGAAAGGCAGGGCGGAGCCGTAAGAGTCCTTCAACTTTCTTGAAAAGGCCAAGAAGAAGAAGGGGAATGCCAAGGCGATGCTTTACAAATGCTGCTTGGCACGCTTCGAATGGATGTGAACTTCATGGCGAGGTTGGGCTGAAGGCTAAGATGTGGGCAATAAGCGGCCAAGCCAAGTCTGAAGGTTTAGTATTTGCCTCGCAAGCTACGAGGCATCATGTGCCTAGTCCTGCTAAGCAGGCTAGACAGCTGGTTCATAGTGCGATTGGGCATAAGGCCCTGAAGGGTAAGTCCCGTCTATAGGAATCGCATTTTAAGGCTTGGAAACGTGGACATGTGGGGTGGCTGGAGTGCTCAGAACCTGCTTTCCAAGGGCCTCTCAGCGCTGGCAGGCGCTGTCCTTTGCTCGACCACCGGTACGTGGCACCGTGCTGAATGCCCGGGTGCCCTGGGACTTGAGCCGAGCTCCAAGGCCAAGGGTGTGCTGGAGGTGCCCAACCCCTTGCGGCGACAGGTGATGCAACTCTTCGAAGTGAGCACCCGGCTCTTGAAGTTCGACGATGTGGTGGAGGCGCAGCATGGCGCAGCCGATGAAGGTCGCTGTTTCAGTCGTGTTTGGAGGCTGGAGAACACCTGGAGGAGCTCTTCAAAGCGCATCCGAAGCTGCGGCGGGAGTCTCAGATCCACCGAAGATCTTGGGAGCTGAGGGATGCCTTCTCTCCCTCGATTTGGTTGGTGGGAGCCCTGGGCGAGCCCTTGACACCTAAGCTTCCAGGCAGATGATGGAAAGACCTTGAAGACTGAGTCACTTGGCGTCGTTCACATCATCCCACCCATTAGCCATTCAATCTACCCTTCATCCAAGCTATCATCATCTTGGCTGCCTGCATCGGAATCGAGGTTCCTGCCAGCGAAGCGCGGACCTGATGGATCCAAAGATGGCAAGGCAACAAAAGAGCGTTGTGGGGCGCCAGACCTCTGCAGAGGTTTCTGCGCTGAATTGTTTGATACTTTCATCTGACTGTTCTTGCGCATGCAGATGTGCGTAGAAGCATGCAAAAGCCATCTAGTGGCACATAGCCCTTTCCTCACTGTTTAAATCAAAAGGCAGAAGCTCTCGGTGCGCTCTGTCTGAAGTGTAGGTTCTCCATACATTCTGCATTGTTCGTGCCAATGGCCATCCATGTGCAAATTCAGCAGTAACATTTGCACCCCTGCTTCTGGCCATTACACTCAACCGCGCAGTCGCACCTCAAAGACAGAGGCACAGATCCGGCCCATTCATCGCAGGTAGACTCCTCTCTCCAAACGGCACAGCACCGCCAGCCGCGTCTAGCGCGACACCTTTGCCTGCAAATCCCAATAGCAGCGGCGTCTCTGACGTGCACACAGGCGACGCAGTGATTCCAAATCCCAATAGCAGCGCCCTCCCTAACGCGCGCGCGCGCACACAGTCCTCAAACCCTACTGTTCCCAACCTCTCACGGCGTTTCGCGTCGCGCAACATCATATACGTATCCCGTGCGTCAGCCTACCACTACGTTCCGAGAAACGTCCGCTCCAAGCTCATATCCGCAAATCAATGGATTCCGTGCGCTTGCCGCGGTTTTTGCAACGCCTGGCATATGCGCGCGCACACAGCCGATTTCTGACACAGGACCAGAAAATCCAACAAGTTCATTGCCGCGCACGACACCTTGTACTTTTCCTATTCCGACATCCGCCACACGATACATACCTAGACCTTCAATAAGCAAAAAAAGGGCGTTTGTTCGTCTGTACACGCGTTTTCGCTTTCGTTTGTACACGCGCCTTGGTCGTCTGTACACGCGGCATCGCTTTGTGTTTGGGTTTGCAAAGTTCTAGATTCTTACGCGCCTGCAGGATGCTTGATGCGTGACGTTTAGCCGCTAGACCGGTTCCCACCGACCCCCCACCCCGATTAAATTAGCCCCCCCACCCACCCCCCACCCTGCGCTGGATGCCCACCGCAAGTAGCTGTGTGTGTGTGTGCGCGGATGATGCCCCCGTGTGCGCAGATGAACGGATGTTGTGTGCGCAGATGATGGCAAAAATGCGTGTGTGTGCGCAGATGAACGGACACTGTGTGCGCAGATGAGGGCGAAACTATATGCATAGATCTTTTATTTATTTAATATCCGGGACTTTATTTTTTTTTTTGTATTTTATATATTTTCCTTGGCCTTCTTGATTTACGTTTATAATGGTAATTAGACCTTGGGTTCCGAGAAATGAGTGAAGTAGTCCCGCGGTTTTTATATATTCGTGATTCCGAAGATATGCTTTTATATGGCCCGAATTAAGCGATGATTTGCATTGGCACTGAGTTATGCTTAGAGTGGTGCTTTTTTTTTAGTTTTTTTCTTAATTAAGTCTTGGTTGGAGTAAATTTACGGTTTTAATTCTTATTTTATGGTTTTGGTCCGATTTGTTATGGATTTTATTTGGTTTGTTATACTTTTTGCTTGGTTTTTGACGTTTTTGAATGTTAATTTATTTCGAATGGGATATATTATATATTTAAAAAAAAAAAAAAAATATATATTTGATATTAAATTCGTAACGAAGAAAAAAAGGACTAAATTCGAACTAGGATGATTTTATAAGTAAGCGATTCCGGGAACTAAAACCGATTAATTCTTTGGGCGATAACTATCCCGTAAATTTGCTATAAATATAATTGGAAGGCTTGGGTTTGATTATCTCTCCTTTAATGATTTTGGGGGGGGACTTCGTAAAGGTAGATTTCTTTTTTATTTTTTTTGTTATCTTTTTCTTATATGATTTTTGTCGATATGTAAGAAGTTGTTTGAAATAAAAAAGGTTTAGGTTTTTTTTCTTTTGTATTCCTTTCCTTCGTTTTTATTGGGTTATTTTTTCTTATCCCCCTTGGAATTGTCAACGTAGATGAGATAGATATGATCCTAGGGGGATCGGAAATTGAAAAAAAAAAGAAAAAGAGAAAATCGATAGATGGGGACCTTAGGCGATATTACATTTTTATCGAATGATTTTAAAGCCATCTAAAAGAAATGAAAGGGATTTTAAAAAATATAAGTGTATTAGGGTTATATCAATCTTCTTGCGTTTTATTTTTAAACCAGAATTAATTGTAAAATCTAGGCCCGGATCTCTAAGAAGGATTTTACATTTTTAATAAGGGCATTCTAACAATGATTGCCGCACATAGACGATTTTTAAGCACAAAAACCGAAATAGAGGAGGAAAAAAATGGCCTCAATCATCTACTTTACATTTCTTTACCCC
>CAWVNT010000052.1:0-37081 GCA_963930775.1 Cliona cf. orientalis
AATCAGTGTCTTATGCTCTAGAATGTACATCCACTATCTATGACTCTGGTGCTATACTGTTGGATTTAGGCATTCATGGTAAACCAAATGGATTTTCTACATTCACATTCACTGGAGGGAATCTATGTGTTTAATTAGTCTCTGAAATTGTTTTCTTGTTTGATGTTCAATGCTGCAGAGCTTTTAGCTGCCAGTTGCCCTCACCTTGAGCAACCATTTCACTGTTATTTTCAAAAATCAACTAAGCAGTTCATTGAATGGTTTTTCCAGTACAAAGCCCCAGGAAGGCCAAACCCCCATACTAACCTAATTTCTGTTCTTATTTTGTGCCTTCATGTATTTCAACTGGTTTTGACAATCAACAATGTTTTCCTGAATCACAATTTTAGCTGCTTTTACTGAAAAATGATTAATTTGGCTAGAAAAATCAAAGTATGGCTATTCAGCATGTTGTCACACAACCACCAGTGATTAATACAAATAGGGTTCATTTATGCAATGACAATGATTTGCTTACATTCAGCTCAGTGAGGACATATAAAGTAACAAATGACACACCTACTGTCACTCCCTTACACCAGTCTAATATCCTAAATTTACATGTAAACCTCATTGTTAAAATTGCTTTAAAATATTTAAATATGATGCTTGCAGGAAGAACCTTGTGTACATGTACAAAACTAACATGACTAAATTACAACTTTCATGTAAACATTAGGGTCTGAAAGTTTTAATTTAGTCACTTGAAATCGCGAGTGTGCAGTCTGCATTTCTAAAACAATTTAGGAATCAGCTGAGGCAGCTGAAACAGACTATATGTAACTCTTCCATCATTGATAACTTTTAAGTGAGAGATAAAAATTCCAACCTCTACCAGAGCATCCGAGCCAATATCGATATGATATTGTACGTTAGATTGGACCATCAAAAGACCAAACATAAACAGTCGGGTCTTTACAGGGGTCCCTAACTGCGAAGTAGCACGAAATAATACGGTTAAACTGCGGGTGTACAACAATTATCACATTGATGACGTTCATCGCAATTCATTGTACAGAAGGAAAGAGTCGATGGGTATATATTGTGTATGATCGTTTCAAATGTTCAGCGTTGATTTCGTTATCAACATTTTCAATACTATAGATACATGAGTCCGAACGTGCAAAAGTGCCGGAGTGTGTCCGTGAAACCACCACATCAATAGTTCATTGTATGCAAGCCCTGGCCCTGAACACACCGAGGATCCAGACTTTCCCAGTGACTAATTGTGCAATGTGTACTTGTAAGTGACTAGAAAATTTATATTAGATTTAAATAGCTCATTCAGGTGTGTCACCTGGATTTGAGTTCAAGTCTTGTTTTTACTGTGGTCAGGGCACATTTTAAAAAAGTGACTCCTGCAGTCAGGAACTCTTGTGTCAAAGATTTATTTTCACCAACAAGTACTTGTAGAATTGGCTTCCTCTCTGCTAGAAAATTAAAATAGCAATGCAAAATTACTAGTTTTGTGGGGTTTGTGGGTGATAATAGGTGAAATTGTCAAGAACTGGAAGATTTCCAAAGAAGACACTTTCAATGCTATAGAGACATGAGTTCGAAGGTGTAAAAGCACCAGAGTGTGTCCGTGAAACCACCACATCAATAGTTCATTGTATGCAAGCCCTGGCCCTGAACACACCGAGGATCCAGACATTCATTCCTTGCATGTCTGAAATAAGCTCTCGTACAGAAGAAATGATACATTGTAGTATTTAAATGATTGAAACACTTTGAAAAACTTTACATTGGAATGTGGGTCATCAGTAAAAAGATCCCATTTAGTGGGGTGACTACTTCTTTTGTTTACATTTATTCATCTATTCATATTTAAGAGACTGGTTTGAAGTAACTACTTATCACATGGTGTGCTGTACAGTTGCTCAATGATTACTGATCTCTTCTAAATGAAACTTTTACCGTAACAAGTATAATTTTTGGTACTGTTTCTTGTATAATTTACCTCACTGGGGAGGCTTCAAAAATTGGTGCTTAGAATTGAAAGTAGGAGACATCACAGACAAAGGAATCACTGTGCCCTGGATGACCATGGCCACTACTACAGCACCTAATTCTTTCAGTAAGAAATGCCTGCAAGAGGACAATACCACCCTTTAGATTGACTGTTTTATTTAAAGCAAAGAAATGTTATTAAAGTGGTGTTCTGGAAATGGGTATTTTTTGTTGTATAAAATTTCATATGACATTTCCTCTGATTACATCTAATATTGAAACAACACCAAAAGTTATACATGTTATGGTAAAAGTTTCATTGAGAAGAGACCAGTATTAATCATTGAGCAATTGTTCAGCACATCATGCCAGAAGTAGTTACTTCAAACCAGTCTCTTAAATATGAATGCAACTTTGTGGTCACTTGTCTTTAGAATCACTTGCCTGAAGGTGCAGTCACTTACGTTTAAAGTTACTGCTACTAAGACAGTGGTGGACATTCTTTATGTGTGTGTGTCTGTTTTTTTATGTTCAATGCTGCAGAGTTTTTATCTGTCAGTGGCCCCTCCCCTTGACCATGCTACTGTTGCTAGATACAACAATAGAAATGGTCAAGTTAAGTGGTTCTTTGAATGACTTTCCCAGTACATAGCCCCAGGAAGGTTCTACTCTTGACCCCCCCCCCAGGCAATACCAACCTAGTGCCTCCTTTTCTTGCCCTGAGCTCTCTTCAATTCCAGTTGTATTTCAGTCTTGACAATGTCCTGTTGTAATACTGCTTTTGCTGCCTCTAAGTTTGGAATATGTTGAGGTTGACCCCTACTGGTGGAACTGATGAATTTTCAAATCTATCTCATATATTTGAAATGCTAATTGGTCTACTTGATGTCTGAAAGCAGGCTGAGAGAGTTCAGGTCCTCCCTCAGCCATCATTCAGTCAAGAACATTTCCTGCTAAGCAGCACCCTTTGATGTGGTCAGAGAAATCTGTGTCTGTGTGGTCTGAAACAGCATGCTGAATTGCTATGCAACTTTGCCTTGCCACTTCTTGGTATCATGTCTTGATTTGATTTTTCTAGCTTGAAACAAATACCATGGTTTTGACCACACATCTGTCTCTGAAAATTTAAATTTAAGTGACTGCAAAAGGTACCCTGTGTACTAGTCACTTCCAATGTTGACATTTGTAAGTGGGCTACCCTCATAGTCAGCTGTATGTAGGTCATGTGAACAATAAGTGGTTAGATGACCCATTTCTGGAACATGTGAAAGGGACTGAATTTCAGAATTCTATCTTGACAGGTCAGTACTAACACAATCTCAGACTAAGTGTACAATGTCAGTTTTGTAAATATTTCACAGATGGAAGCAGGAAAATTGAAAAAGTCTTTGGACTGTGACATCCAGTCAAGTTGTCACAGTGATTACTTGCAGTCTGACACAAATATCTTGTCATTTGGATAGACATGTTGACACAGCATTCTACATACATTTGAGCAAAAGGTTAACATGCACCACTTCTCCATCTGTTCCATGAGGCATGCATATTTCAACAGTAAAACACCTTCAAAAAATTCTACATAGTGATCAGAAAACAGAAAGTAATCTCTGCAAATGCTCAGTAAAATGTGACATCTCAGGAAATTTTTTTATCTCTTACTGGACATAATTTGGAGAATTATCAGTAATTCTGAAGAGTTCTGTATTTGTTAAGTAAAATGAAACACAGTCATTGTTCAATGCATTGGGAAGTTTTTATATCAATAGCAGTCCATTTCAGGCTGGAATTATTCATTCTCTGAGAGTAATCAGAAGAAGACATAAAAAGACATACTTGCAGACATGTCCACATAGGAACTGTTACTGCAAGGAATTTTGATGGGTTATTTTATTACAATTAGCAATTATTCTTAGCAGTAAAGTTTCTTGTTCCAGAAGATTATTTTGCTTTTGTCACCAACTATTACTTAGTGGGGAAAACTCAGTACCAGTCTAAACCTGAGCTTCTACTGGTTAGCAATTGGAGCAAGAGTCTTTCTATCTCAGGGGGTGACAGCAGTTGTTCATGGGTGTTAGTTTGTGCACTGAGCCTAATTGTGAAAGAGGAGTTCAAGTTTGTAATGCTGGGTAGGGGCTGGAGACGTGGGGAGCTCCTTGTGAGCTCCAGTACCTTCACAGTAATTCAAAGAATTTGCAAGTCAATGCCTCTGCAGAAGCACTAGCACTGGAAGAATACAAATACTCAGCTTCAGTACAGTCTTTATTGTTACTCCTGAGACTGGTGATGACAAGTGAATGCAGAATCAACAGTTAATGCAAGGAGCTCACACTCAAAGTGTAGTAGGAGTCCATCAAGTCTAGTGAGCACACAATCACAGCTTCTGCCATGGTTGGAACTGGGAGTTTATACACTTGGAGCTGGGAATGGATACAGTCTAAATACTTGAACAACTTGGGAAGGGAGTATCACTTAAAATGCTTGCACAACTAGAAGACTTGAAATACTGGATCAACTTGTAAGGATGACAACACTTGACAAAAACTTGGAAAGCTTGAAAAGACACAGCTAAGAAACTCTGCAATACAAGAACATTCATAAATACAAGTCTTAAATGTAATACACCAGTTAGCTCCTTTACATTTACTTGCATAGTTCTTATGGGCTTCTTAGATTAAATTAAATCAAGCTCTAAGTAACAGGTTGTGGAGAGGGAGCTAGGTGAGCTCCTGCCCACCAGGATCTGGAAGTTATGCCAAAATGTCTAAAGTGGCTCAAATAGCCCAAAGATGCAATTCCAACTGATCCTAGGCAGGGAGCTAGCTGAGCTCCTCTCAATACCTGAGAAGTTCCTGCTGTTTGCTATTTTGACACTTAACAGTCTGATGGTTTTTCTGGAGGTCCTACTTTCTTAGAGTGCACTCCTCCTTTTATACGCTAATACCTAACCACCAGAATATCAAGGTTACCACACAAAGTAGTCCCAAGATACAGGGGGAGCTCAACACTAGGAACTGAGCCATTTAGTGCAAATTGTGGTTATTATAGATAAAGGGGCACACTAACTTGGTTTTACACTACTCTCATCTCATTTGGACCAGTAGTTAATTAGGTACACACACTGGTGGCTGAGGAGGAATACACTCTTACATGTCATTCTCTCATTGGTCCAGGAGATCATGCGATCACCTGATTGGTTACCCAGGGGTGTGCATGTGACACGGCGAGTTTGATTGGATAGTAGGGAAGGAGCTGCACATGATCCATGCATGCACCATACAGAAGGAGCTGGGAGCTTTATTTGGGGTTATGCATTAACCGCATTAGGCCAGAAATGCACGGACTGCATCTCTAGCTCCTTGTAGACATGTATGCACTTGACTCAACCTGTTACACTCTCCCTTCCCAATCTATTGACCGTCCCTGTCAATACTACTAGTAGCTGGAAATGAGATAAACAACTGCTTACCAAATACAATTTTATTAAAATACTTCCCAAAAGGTGTGAGCTCAAAAATGTAAACATGGTAGCAAAAGTGTATAATTACAGATAAAATTACAGTTAGAAAATTACAGTTACAAAAATACATAGCTCCTCCTTGCCAGTTGAGGTTCTGGATGTGGGCCTCACACTGCAATTTTGAGAGAGTACGAAAATCACAAATGCATCAGAATAAAAATATTTAAAATCAAACTCATGGCATGTAAAAACCAAGGTTTGACCACCACATTTTAAATACATTATTTGAAACCAAGGCTATGGAAAGCCAGGATTTCACAATTCTAATTCTAATTTGCACAATTTACATGAAATTAAGGCCACAAAAGCCAGGATTCTAATACAACAAAGCTTTTACATAGTAAATTACTAATTACACAATTATTTACATGAAATCAAGGCTACAAAAGCCAGGATTCCAAGAAAACAGAACTGTTACACAGTAATTTACTAATTTACCAATTTTTACATAGGAAATACATTACACCTTTAAAAATATCTAGAAAAACACTTTACCTGAACCAGTGGTTCAGCTGCTTCAAGGATTACTTCAGATTTCCAATTTCACAACATAATAGTTTAATCTTCTGGCAACCAACCCCAAAACTGGCAGAAATTTCCTAAATTTTGTCAACAATTTGGAGAAAAATATTTCCTGAAATGTAGCCAAAACAGTAGCACAGTGGGAAATTTCACTGATCAATTTAGAGCTAAGATTTCCTGAAATGTATAGCACAGCATGCGATTTGGAATTTGTAGGCGATCCAAATTGAGGGACAATTACATTTTATTGAATTAGAGCATACAGGTGCTGTTGCTCTGAATAGAGTTCAGGATCACGAGTGGGGTAAAGTAATCTTTGATGAGACCATTACGGTGACCATTAATTCCATTTAATTGCTATTAGTACACACAACAAAGACAGACTTTTTAGTAGCCATGATAATTCAACAGAACAACATAGTTTTAGCACGTGCTTCAGTGCCATTACTGAAAATAACAACAATTAACAAAATGAATATTTCTTGATTATTTCAAGTGAAAATGAATCCTTCAGCCATTGGAACATGAACGTCAAGACCTTTTGAAGAGTCAACAACAACACTGTCTCTCTTTAAAGTTTCACCTAGATCTAAGCTATTTTTGGACCTAACTTCAACTTTCTTGTGCTTTTCACTTTGGTCTTCTCTATCTAGGATTTTAGTCTGTGAATTTTTAATTTCTTTCATTTCATGAGGCAGTACAGCCAACATGTCTGACACCTGTTTTTTCATAGCTAAACTCAATTTTTGTAACACATTATTGCCTCCCTTTTATGACCTGTCTGCTCTTCAATTAATGAAGGATCAACCCCTTTCTGGAAAAGTCTTGTGCATGTAGTTTTATGAGTACTATGATTTCTAAAAACTCATTCAATTCCTGCCTCAGCCATCATTTTCTGAATGTATTTGCCAATGGTGTTTTTACCTACTGGACAGTTAGTATACCAGTAATCTGAACCTGGTTGCCACTTGTTGTCAGTTTGAAGCAAGAAAGAAATATTTCCTGAAGAGTTCAACAAAGCACCTTGGAGTAAAATATGTGGAGATGGCTTACCTCTATTAGAAATTACCCCTGTCTAGTTTTACTTTGAAACTCACGATATACAAGAGCGCCCTTGCCATAAATTTTTACAATGTTTATTTGGCAGTCCAGGTACCTCCTTCAGTCATGCTGCTCTTTCAAGCCTTGTAATCCAAAACATACACCAACAAGAAAAAACACAGTGCACCTTAGTTGATCTGGTTAACTTTCTCCCAAAATTCCTTTAGTCCAAAGTGTCTCTTCATGTTCTTCAGTTATATATTGTCTTTCTGGATGTCCTGGTATACTCTCAGCTGCTTGTTCCTTCATCATGTTGTCAAGGGTGTTATGGATTTTCCAAAAGGTCCAATTTATTGAAGATAAATTGAGTTTTACTCGTGGATGAGACATACGCTGGGGTGACCCTTCACCACTTGGGGCTTGAAGCCTGCACGAGCTGCGTCATGACGTCACTATTTTCATTCTACTGGTTTATTTTCAAACAGTTTGGCAGCAAATTTTTATCCACAATTTGAAAATTAGAAATTTACCAATTTATTTCATGAAAATGCCAAAGGGCGGCAGAGTAGGGTTGAAAGCTACTCGCAGGAAAGCTAGTGAAGATATTAATACTGGTGTTAACAAGAAATCAAGAGATTTTGAGCTGTCACCGGAGAGATGCAGGTTGCCTAGCGAATCGGGTAATGGTAAACAAAGATCTAGATCGGTTACAAAAGAAAATGGTACTCGTAATTTGAGGGGAAAGAACAACAATGCTACAGTCAATGTTGCTAATATGGTTCAAGATTATGGAAAATTGGCTAGTGGAAATATTTCTACTAGGAAAAGAAGGAAAGTGCCTATTGGAAAAGGAGAATGTAGCAGTTGCAATCCCCGTGGAACCCCATTGAAGAAATCTAATTCAGAAAAGGTTAAACCAATTTTGGGTGATAAATCATCATGAAAAATTGATCCAAAAATTATTGTATCTGTAGAATGTCCAGATGAGAATGAATTTCCATCAGAGGATGAAGTGGAATTGAACCCAAATCAAGAATTGGATGATGAAATTTATGATGAAAATGGCAATGAATTGTTGGCAAATGATTCAGAAGATGTGGGAAATTTGGCTGGTTCAGTAACTACTGATATGGTTACTGAGTTTCCAACTGAGATAGACGAACAAACATACAGAAATGACCTATATTCAAGAAATTGTTGGACAGAGCAGTTGAAGAAAAGGTCAAAGCTGAAAGACAAAGGATTCAGAATGAATTAAGCCAATAACAAGGAGGTAATTTGCATAATATTGATGCAGTGATGGATAATACTACTGGTGTGACAAGGTTACTCCATTGACTATGCGTAATAGGTTTAATTCTCCTTATGGAGGAAAACAACTTATTAATCAACAGCAGGTAATTAAGTCACCTTCTGATACTACTATTTATGCACCTGGACTTCAGAAAACACCTGATCAGCTTCCAGTAAGGAGGTGTATTAATCTGCAAGGGAGCAATAACTTGGATTCAGTGGACAAAATTTCTGGTTTTGTAGAGCAAATGAGAGTCGGTGAAAGTTCCCTTGGTAGAAATGCTGATTGTGAGCCAGCTGCTGCACCCCAGCCTGAACAGCAGCTTAATGGTGAAGAAGGTCAAGCAAGAGCAATCACAGATAAGATGATACTGGATGCTGAATGTTACAAGGCATCAGTAGAAAAACCACCAGGTAATCAGGTTGATTTCTTAAACAGAAATTTGATGGATGCTGGTAGGGTTCCAGGTCAGTTATTTACTTCTGCCCAACAAGTTTCCGCACCTGAGAGAGGTATGATCAGGAATGTTGGTGATGACGAATTTTTCCATATTACTTGTCATGTGGACCCAACTCTAAAGTTGAAAATAGAGCATGCTGAGTATGTTGACCTTGAGAAGTTGTTGCCAAAAGACTCTTTCAGAAGGACTTCAGAGGAAAATAGATTAGAGTTGGTGCACTCGAATGGGAGTACATACTTTGTGCCAGCTGGTGATAAAGACAGGAAAATTGGAAGTATAAGGAAATGGGAACAGGCATTTAGAGTCTACACGGCCATTTATTCAAGGGCCAATCCTCATCGTTCTGCTGAAATTTGGCAATATGTCTATGTGATTAATTTGGCAGCAACTTCTTACACCTGGGATAATGTTGCTTATTATGACTTCATGTTCAGACAATTGATGGCAAAATATCCAGATAGAAACTGGTCATTGGTGTACCATCAGATGTGGAACCTAGCTATGAGAGACCCTATTCATAAAGGTAATTTTAGGGGTGAATTAGAGCGTGGTGAGTATGTTGACCTTGAGAAGTTGTTGCCAAAAGACTCTTTCAGGAGGACTTCAGAGGAAAATAGATTAGAGTTGGTGCACTCGAATGGGAGTACATACTTTGTGCCAGCTGGTGATAAAGACAGGAAAATTGGAAGTATAAGGAAATGGGAACAGGCATTTAGAGTCTACACGGCCATTTATTCAAGGGCCAATCCTCATCGTTCTGCTGAAATTTGGCAATATGTCTATGTGATTAATTTGGCAGCAACTTCTTACACCTGGGATAATGTTGCTTATTATGACTTCATGTTCAGACAATTGATGGCAAAATATCCAGATAGAAACTGATCATTGGTGTACCATCAGATGTGGAACCTAGCTATGAGAGACCCTATTCATAAAGGTAATTTTAGAGGTGAATTTTCTGGTTCAAACAGAAGAGGTAGTAAAAATTCCAGTCATAATGGGCACCGTGATGACTACTGTTGGAGGTTCAATAAGAACCAGTGCAAATTTGGAAACAAATGTAGGTATGATCATAAATGCTATTATTGTGATGGTCAAGGTCATAGCCTGTTTAACTGCCCTCACAAAAATGGGAGGAAAAGGCCAAGTGGTGGTAATTGGGATGATAAGTGGAGTCACAGTGATGAAAAAGAAACAAACTAATCAGTTTGGTGAATTCTCTCACCGCACAATTTTTGTCAGATATGATAGGATTTTGTTTCTTTGTATATATTTCAAAGTTTGGTGACATTTTCAAATATAGTTCATTACCAACTGTTGATGGTCTATTTGGATTATTTTGTTACTGATGAAGAGATCCTTAATTTTACAAACTTGGACTTAGAAAATGTCATAACACCGGTCGATGTCAAAGCATACAAATGTTTGTTAGAAAAATCACAATATGATGCTGTCAAGTCTGGTAAACTGATCAATGGTTTCACACATGGCTTTTCGCTAGAATACCAGAGGGACATTAACCAGAGGAGGTTTGCCCCAAATCTTCTACTTAGGGTTGGTAGTGAAAGAGTCTTATGGAACAAGGTTATGAAGGAGGTTAGAGACAAGAGATATGCTGGGCCATTTAATGAGCCTCCTTTCAAATTCTTCATGCAGTCACCAATAGGACTAGTCCCCAAGGATGGGGGCAAAGATACTAGACTCATATTTCACCTGTCATATCCAAGGGGAGGTGACTCAGTTAACTTTGGGACCCCAGCTGAATGCTGTAAAGTCAAATACTGTGACTTTGATGATGCTATTAGAAGGTGTATTGAAGAAGGGAGAGCATGTTATATATCTAGATCAGATATGAAGGCTGCATTTAGGAATTTAGGTATGAAAAAGGAGCACTGGTCACTTCTACTTATGAAAGCAAGGTCACCAATTGATGGCAAGTGGTATTACTTTGTTGATAAATGTTTGCCATTTGGCAGTTCTATAAGCTGCAAACACTTCCAAGATTTTTCTGACTCTGTAGCCCATATAGTCAGATATTTCACCAAGAAACAGGTAATAAATTACCTTGATGATTACCTTTTTGCTGTTTTAGTTAAAGCACTATGCAATGGACAAGTATCTATATTCTTGAAGGTGTGTGCCATGATAAATTTCCCTGTTGCCCTTGAGAAGACATTTTGGGGTACCACTACCCTCACCTTTTTAGGTCTTCTGATTGATACTGTCAGACAGGTGGTTTGTATTCCATATGAAAAGGTACAAAGGGCATTAAACCTTATTGAACAGGTGTTACAGAAGAAAAGTAAGAAGATAACTGTCCATCAATTACAGAAGCTGTGTGGTTTTCTTAACTTTATGTGTAGGGCAGTAATCCCTGGAAGAGCATTTACAAGGAGGCTGTATTCATATACAAGTCCAAAAACAAGCAATGGAAATGGTAAACTGCAAATTGTCAAGGTTATGAAGCCACACTACCACATAAAAGTCAATGGAGAGATGAAAGCTGACTTGCAAATTTGGAAGATTTTCCTTCAACACCCATCAGTTTTTTGCAGACCCTTCATGGATTACAGCAAGACATTCAAGGCATCAGAGATTGACATGTACTCAGATGCAACAAGAAATTTTCAGCTTGGATGTGGGGGGTATTGTGGCTCATCTTGGTTCTGTCAAAAATGGGACCCTTTTGTCAAAAAGGTTAACCCAAGTATTGGCTATCTGGAGCTCTATGCTGTCACAGTAGCAGTTCTCCTCTGGATACATAGGTTTAAAAACCAAAAGATTCAGTTATTCTGTGACAACAAAAGTGCTGTGGACATGATCAATGCATCTTCTTCAAAATGTAGGAATTGTATGGTCTTGATCAGGTTAATCACCTTGGAGGGATTGAAAAATAATGTTAGAATCTTCGTGAAACATGTGAAATCTGAGAATAATGAAATTAGTGACGCCCTGTCATGATTTCAATTCATGAAACTGCAAGATATCTTGAAAAGAAAGGGTAAAACATTGGACAAGCATCAAACTCAAATTCCTGCAGAAATCTGGCCTTTGCAGAAGGTTTGGGTCCACAGTGCAAAATGTGATCATGATCATGAACATGATAAAGTGTAGTGGCGTGATCTGGGATTACGCACAATAAACATGATAACCTAGGGAACGAACTTTAGACTTTGACCGCAAGGGAGCAGTTCCGTACACGTGCAGTGGTTTATGTTTACCATGATTACTATATATTTTGTAGGATCTAAAGCGGTGAGACGAGGTGTGAGTGATAAATCATCAAATACTTCAACTATCTCATCCAGCTACATGTGGAGAGTCTTAGATCATTTGAAAGCTTCAAAGAATAAAAAATCAACTAAAGGAAATTATCTCCAAATCTGGAGAAAATTTAATAATTTTGTGATTCGGCTTGACAAGAGACCTGAATATTGGGAGGACAGGGTAGCTTTGTTCTGTGCATATTTAGTGGAATCTGGTTTAAAATCTACTACAGTAAAATCTTACGTCTCAGCCATTAAAAATATATTGGTTACAGATGGTTATCCTTGGGACCAATCTAGACTGTTACTAGATACAATAACAAAAGCATGTAAACTCATCAATGATAGAGTATATCACAGGAGACCTATCTGTAAACCATTATTGGAACAGATTCTCTTCGAAGTTGAAAGAGTTTTCAACAACCAATACTTCTTGGAGATGTTGTTCAAAACAATATTTTCACTGGGCTACTATGGACTTTTGAGAGTTAGTGAGATGGCGAGTGAAGATGGCCAGTTTCAATTGGATCACACGCTAAAAGCTGCGGATGTTCATGTAGGTCAAAATAAGGCAAAAATTCTCTTGGTATTACACACATCCAAGACACATGGCAAGGAATCAACCCCCCAGAAAATAAAAATTTCTGGTGTTGATTGTGAAGAAAACCAAGGTTTTACTTCAACCTTGTTTTGTCCCTTTGTGATGGTGCGCGAATATATGAGCATCTGGGGTAGTTATGACACAGAGATAGAACATTTCTTCTGTTTCTTTGATAAAACTCCTGTCAAGCCTGGTCAAATATGCAAAGTTTTGAAAACATGCTTGAACAATCTTGGTCTAGATCAATCAATGTACGATTTACATAGCTTCAGATCAGCTCACGCTTCAGACATAATTAAACAAGGCTACAGTGTTGAACAAGTAAAAATTTTTGGGAGATGGCGGTCAAATGCTGTTTACAGATATATTAAGGGATGAATTTACACATTTTAGGAAATATTAGAAGTCCTACAGTGCAACTTTGAAGTTTGTTATAGCCGATGCTGAGCTATGCAAAACTGGAACATCTCTGGTGAAATCATGCAAAGATTGATTATTTGGTATGGATAAACCTAATCTCTGTGTCTTTTCAGAATACCCATCAGCTTATGATGACATTTGGATACTTGGCGACCACTTCATAACTAAATCGGTTGATGTACTACAAGACTATCTTGGGCTCTTTGGTACCAAGCCAAAACTGACTAGATATGACAGTTTTATTGTGGACCACTAAGATGCATTAGCCTACACAACAGATGATACTGCAACAGAAGTCAGGTCAGCACTTGCCCGCTTTCGTAATGCAATTGCTGTTGCTTTGAATGAGAATGAAAGACTCCCAAGATATATTTTGGTAGTCTTTGATATTGATCTCCTCAAATGTGTGAAATATGAGAAACCTGGGATTTCTGAGATCTATGGGCGTGATTTAAAATGGTTGCTGAATGAATACCATTTAGCAATTAAAGAACGAAAGGACTATTTACCACTCAAAGCTAAAAAACCAATGTACCCCCAGCTCTTCGTAGTCACAGTACCACAACATAAGTACTTTGGTAACAATTTCTTGAGACACAAATTTAATCAGTGTTTAGAAATTGTAGCTGGAATGCACAAGGAAATGAAGGTATTGAGGTTGAAGAGACGCTGGACCTATGGAGACACCACTTTGGTATCTAATGAAGGTAGAATTTCAGAGGAGGGAATGCTTGCTTATTGTAGAATTTCAGAGGAGGGAATGCTTGCTTATTGGGCCTCTATTGATGACGCATTGCAGTTTTGAGAAACTGGCAAAAAGAAAAATTTCTATGATAGCGGTACATCATTCGTCAAGAAGGTATTCAAGTTGCATAACCGCTCTTTCTCTGGTGGCAATTTCAGTAAGTCTTTGAGAGGGTGCCGTTCTTCCAGTGGGCAACACAGAAATAGAGACAGAGATGATTCGGAAGATCACAAAGACAGATATCATTGGGAGGCAGGAGAACGCACTTACCTAAACCACCGAAAATATGTCATTCATAAATTTTTTGTGATGGTATACTATGAAATTGCATTCCACGCAAATTTATCCTGCCATTATTTAAAATATTTTTAATTAATTAACCATATTTGAGCGAAAACATGTAGTTTATCTGTTACATATCTACTATATATATTTGTTACTTTTATTCACAATTTGTATTTGGGGTATCCTGATGCTCGATTCAGATCATATTTCTGAATTATACTTGTTCTTCGGGGGAAAATTTTCCCCCTGTATATATTCATAACCTATGTATCTGAAGTATTTCAAACATCAGTATAAGTGGCTGGTGTTGCATACAAATTGGTGTTTGGTCGACTGGCAATTCAGAATTGCTGAAACATAGCAAGTATTTGTGGATGAATTATATGTTATTTATTATGTACTATTTTTTACCAATTTTGGTGTTTGAAAATAAACCCAAGATCAAAATCAATTATTTTGTCGAGTTTTATGAGTAAATGCACCTGACATAAGTTTATTTTCATAGCCATGTTCATCCTCCAAATACATTGATAATCCCTGCAATAAGTCATAGAGAGAAGATGAAGGGAACTGAGCCCCATTTTCTTTGTGAATTTCAATAATAAAATCACAGACATCATGCTTAAGATCTGGAATGCACTTGGCAACTTCATGAATCAGCAGAATTGGTCTGTTATTTTGAGTCCATGTGGCTGTGTTCCTTGCACAGTGAATTTCTACTCTTAAAGCATGCCAGTATTTGTACACCCCAATGGCCCATTTCATCTTACCTTTTGAAGACTCATGGATGCTGTTAAATGTAAGAAATTTGATGTAATTGGTGCAAAAATTGCAATGTGAATGATTCACTGATTCTAAGATCTGACCACTGACTTTTGTGCCAAAATATTTTTTTCCAAATGTAAGCAAACATTGTAAATATACATAACACCTATCCACCTCCTTTTAGCAAGTTTTTCTATCTCCTTTTCACTTCTCTGAGGGTATAACAGCTGTGAATTAGGATCATTTTGCCAAATTTTTTAACAGCCAACCTTCACACAGAAATTGGGTGAAAAATACCAAATGTCTTTTCATGTGCAACTTCTTATGCTTTTTCTGAAGAAACAGCTGCCTCAACCATTTAGTGTCACTAACATCAGATACTTGAGGTTCATATCTGCCATTTTTCACTCTGTAAGGCACTCTCTTGTGTTTTGGGAATAGCCTTAAAATTGCAAAAATGTCATATATATGTCTATTTCCTGAATACACTGATGTTTGGACTCTAATTTCCATTGTAGGGCAGAAAAAGTTAAGAAATATCAAGAATATTAGCTCCATTAATACATGGTGCAATGCCAAAATGGCATTAATTTGTGATATTCACAATGCAAACCAAATCTTGTGCCGAATGGTTCTTCTTCATGTAAGAAAAGAACATCTACTGCTTGGCATAAATTAATCATGGCTAATGAGTCAAAAAAACTGTTGCTGGTGTGAATGTAAAAAGTGACATAAGTGATGGACAGAGTGAAAGTAACAACGAAGTTCAGAGCGTGTTAAATGTTGAATTTGAAAATGCAAATATTTCAGAAGACACACCATTCAATTGGGTTTTAGTTGCAACTGAGTTGCGATCGTGTCCTAAAAACACTGAAGTTGTTAGTGTTGTTAGAAGATATATTCTTCCACAAATTGAGTTGAGCCGAAAATACTGTCAAACTGTTCGTGATGTGATTTGTAGAATAGCTATGCTATTTTATCTGAAAGACCACCCTCCAAATGTTGTCCCAAACAAGACACACAGTGATGGAAACTGCTTCTTTCAGGTGGTTTTGCATGCTCTTTTAGGAATGGAAGAAAGACACATCAAAGTTCGTGTCTGAATAGTATTTTAAGCAGTCCTCAATGAAGACCTTCACTTGAGTTGTAATAACCTGAGTTTGGTAGTCAAGAATAGGGTACAGCACAGACCAAATCTCAGATCATCTTCTAGCACAATTGTTACAAGATATTGCTTGTATTCTGGTGACGAGAGCATAAGAGGTTTGTGGCTGAATGGCACGGAAATTCAACATGACTACAGACATGATGTAATGCGAATTTCAAATGTGGGGGGGGGGATATGCTGGAATATGGCAGTTTCATCAAGCTGCTGAAGTAGCACAAATACCCATTGTTAGTGTGTACCCAGATGAAGGAGTGAATGAAAATATTAGATTCAACATGAACAGAATTATCCTCCCCAGTAATAGTGCTTTCCACAATAGGCATCCAATTCACATAATGTGGTCACCATTTACGGAAAGGTCTAAAGCATACAATGTAACACACTTCGTTGTGTTATTTGAAAAATTCAGGTACTTGTTGAATTTCAAATGTTAAAATGTTTGATTGATTGTTTTTTCTTATTGTTTAATTGTTGCAATTTCGTGATATAAATTTTGACAAGTGCTTAATGAAAATCTTATGGAGTTTTGAAATATGTAACAGTTTTGTTCGAATTTTTTAGAGGGCAAGGTAAAACTCCTGAAATTCCTGATGGCATTGGTGCAAGTGGGGAAGGAGAAGATGATGATGATGAGATGAAACAGATAACGAGGACGAAAAGGACAATAAAACTGATGTGGAAGAGATGAAAACAGATGATGAACAAAAAACAGATGAAGGTAAACAAATGGATCCAAAAAGTGCAAACATCATTTTGGAACGTAAATTAAAAAGTGCACAGCGTGTTGAAAGGAACAGAAAGGATATTGTTGAAGCTGGTAGAAAAGTGAAAACTTTGAGAGAGATAAAGGCCAAAAGCAAGAAAGAAAAAGGAAGCATTCTATTTTATAGATAGAGAAACAACAGTAGACAATAGAGTTCACTGGGAAGAATTACAATGTGGTGTCATTACAGATGTCATTATGGAAACAACTGGAAGAAAGGCAAAAAGAAAAGTTACACACCAACAAAACAAAACAAAATTGAGAGCTCCAGCAGTTCCTCAGATGAACATTCTCGAAGTGAGATGTTTCCAAGCAATGATGAGGGTAATGAAGTTGATGCAGCAGCCAATGAAGCAGCAAAAATATTCTTTAATAACAAGGCTTTTGACTTGGAATTAGACATGCAGTACAGAAAGAAATGAGTAGCTAGTGTTACAGATGTCTTTATTGGTGGCAAGCGTTATGATGTGGATTTGGACACACCAAACTTTGACATTATTATCTATGAGTTAAACAAGATGGAAACTTCAGAAGAAATATTGCAAGTGAAATCCCTCCTATTGAAGATTCAAAATTCATTCAGAGTTTGGGGATGACATTAGTGTTGACGAAAATCCTGTACATAATAATGATGTTGGTTCCAAAAACATGTCAAATGTGTTGAATTGTCCAAGGCATTGGATAGCACAGGTGCAGGGATGAATAATCTGCAAGACTTCCAGTTTTTCAAGATGTCGGCACAAATTTACAAGTGCCAGGATCCATGTCAAATGCTGCTGTAATGAATCAACTTCAGCCTGTAGCTCATTCGACTTTGCAGGGTGTTAGGGGAAATGCACAAGTTGCAGGTACTTCTGGAATGAATCAGTTTCAGCATATTGCTAATCCGGTTTTACATAACCAACAAATTGGAGGTTCCGTTGGAAGCACCTTTCTCCCAATGTCAGCTCACAATGTTCCCACCTTGGCACCTGTCCGCTCTATCTCTGGTGTGTCTATTTAGAGTTTGATCGTATAGTGGTTTTACTTTACAGACATCCTTGAGTTTGGCTAGGTGATTGGCATTAACTCTAACTGGGACAAGCAAACATGACACTTCATCAGTTTGGATACAAAGCCTGAAGGCACGAAAGTTTATTGGTTGCAAGTTATACATGGCACAAATATGCATGTCCACTTAATCCTCTACCTAGGTTACGAAGATATATATTCCCAAGGTTCAGGGCGCACATCCCTCAGGCAGGCTACACCATCAATGGGGAGCTCACTATCCTTGAGGTGGCTGCTCCTTAATGCAACATAGATTCGACCCTAAGGTCAGGCCTGGTTGTGTAGCAAAAGAGGAAGCTCTTACCTTTGCATAAGCCAACTGAACACAGACCCTGAGGTCAACCCCTCTGAGGCTTTTATAGACCCATCCCTCTGACAGGTGATTGGCGAATCAACCTGTCATGTGACCACACCTGGTGCTGCTGCCTGGTGGTTGGCACCCTTCCATTTGCCCTAAGGTCAGGCATTCAACCTCATGTGTGTTACAGAAATAGGCCTGCTCACTGTGTCGAATTTAGGATTTCAGTTCAATCAGGGTAATGTTGCTGGAAATGTAGGAGGCCAGTTTCCTATTGGCATGCCGAATATTCTCCAACAACAATAACAACAGGCCCAACCAGTCATGGGTGGACAAGAAATGAGTAAGTTCATCATAACTGATGAAAGTGGCCAACAAAGTTTAATAACATTACCATCAAAAATGACATTTGTGGTTCAAAATAGGCCTCCAGGAAGTTACTTTCTGGCTAATACATCTTGTATTGGTGGTACTGGGTATGAAGTGAACAGTTTACAGAATAAAACTGGTGTTACAAATGAGATGAAAACTGATGGTAACATTACAAACGAAAAAGAAAACACAAATAATGCCAAAACTGAAAAAACTGAACAAGACATTGAAAATGAGAAAGATAAAGTAGACAGTGTAAAAGGTGATGCAGGAGATGATAACAAAAGAGAAGGAAGTTTCAAAAAAAGAAGAGGAAAAAGTTGAAAATGCAGAACAAAATGGGAAGCTGTCTGATAAAAAAGACACAGATTTAGAAGGAGAAAGCAGTAACACTGAAAAAGACAATAACAAACATGACATTTCTCCAAATAATAACGATGAAACAGTAAAGAAGAAAAGTACAAGCATTATGAAAATTGATGCAAAAGAAGCAGATAATGTTTCAAAAAAAGAAGAGGAAAAAGCTGAAAATGCTGAACGAAATGGGAAGCTGTGTGATAAAGAAGAAGCAGATTTAGAAGACGAAAGCAGTAACAAATAGGACACTTCTCAAAATAATAGAGATGAAACAGGAAAGAAGAAAAGTACAAGCGTTACAAAAAAGATAGAGAGCTGACGGAAAAAAGTGACACATCGGAAACTGATACAGGTGTGAGAGAATGTTTTGTAAACTATTTAGGCAAAAAACTATTAAACTTAGTTCCCTTGATATAATGCATGCGAAAAAAAAAGATTCTCTCCCTGTTTGACATTTGTAGAATGACTTTGGGGATTAACACTGATGTTGCATGTGCATTATCATCGTACTCTAAGATGAGGGCCTCTTTTCACAAATTTCAACATACAGGTGTGAATGACGGTCCCTTAAGGGTGTCAAAAATTGATGGCAATGGCAAAGAAGTGACTATTGTTGTGGAAATGAAAACTGAAGAATTTTACAACAAGAAAAAGAATACTGTTTTTGTTCCAGATGGTGTCAAAAACATGTTGAATTGAGTGAAAAGAAGGATGAGAAGGATGAAAATGAGGATAAATGTAACGGTATAAAAAGAAAAAATTAAATAGGGTGAGAAAATAAATAGTGATGCTAAAAAGTTAAAATAAATTGGTATAAGAAGAAAATTCGAAGACAGAATACTGAAAGCGAAATTTTTTATTAAAAAATGAATAATGATTTCGTTCCAGATCATGTTGAACAAAGTGTCAAAAAACGTGTTGAAGAAAGTTCCAAAGAGAGTGAAGAGGAGAAGAAGTCAAAAAAAAGAAGAAACAAAGGACTAAAAGTAAGAAAGGAAAAGGAAATAACATAGAGTCGAAAAATTTTGATGACAAAACATTAAAAAGTCTAGGTATAAAATTAGCACAATCAAAAAGAGGATACAAATTTGGTGAAATGTACGATTTCAGAGAATTTTTTGGGAAAAAGAATGGAACGATATCGTTAATAAATCATTATTGTTACCACCCATTGATAAGTCACAATTGGTTTCATTAAAAAAAAATTAATTTCAGAAAAGGGAGATGATAGCACAACAGACAAATATTCTAGTGATAAGTAAGTTTTTCAATATTTTTCGTAATATTCAGATTTTTCATAAAGGAGGTGAATTGGGGGGGGGGGGGGAAATATTCGTATGTAACAAAAACCTCTCCATAGTGATGAACTTTATAGATTTGTTGCTGTATTGTTCGGAAAGCCAATATTGCCAGCTGAAGTAAGTAATTTGTTGCAAAGTTGAGTGTTCAATGAAAAAATATTTGTCACTTTTTTGTGTTTGGTGTATGGCTTTTAGACAATTTGAGGAAACAAAACTGTCGCATTTGTATAATTTTGTATAATACGTGGATTTCATATGTGTGTTATGAATTTATAAATGATAGATTCAATTTTACAGATTGTTGAAGTAGACAATGATGAGGTTAAGGTTCATTACTATGTCAAGGATACATCTAAAAGGGGATACAGAAAAGAAAAGAAGGCGTACTGGATTGATAGAACAGAAATTCATAACGATATTAAAAATCCACACATTTTGAAAGTGGGTTTATGTAGGGAATTATTCGTTTTTGATGATTTGAAGTAAGGCTTTTCTTTATTTCTCTTTTCTTTTAATACGTCATGAAAGGGATGGTTTTTGAGTTTGTTTGTAATTCAGTTTGAAAAGGATTCTTGCTTGTTTTAATTTTAACAAGGATTTTAGTAAGTTTGAAGTTGATAAAAGTTTTCAGAAGATACTGAACTGTGATACCCGGAATATTTGTAATGATCTATTGAATAAATGTAATTGGAAGAGATAAAAAATGTGACATTTTCTTTTTGTAACAAATCGTTAGAAATATTACATTTTGTTTTCAAAACGGATGCTGATTTCCCAATAGTTGATAACATTGTGATTTTTGAAGACAATTATGTGATACAAAACATTGAAATTATAAATTAAATTAACTGCAATAAGTAATACAAATTCATTTAGATGAATTTAATAAGATATAATTTATTAATGTAGTATATACACAATAATGATGAAGTAGAATACATAATGTTTCAACACTCCTTTTGAAAAATTAAAATATTTCAATAAATAAATAACAATTCATAACTAAAGTAAATTTCGTAATAGTTTCTTAAATGACTTTTTAAGTTATACTGATATAAACATTCAAATCCTTTCACAAATAATTTAATTAAGCAATTCAAGTCCTCCCCCCTTTCTTTTTTTTGCCATATTTGTTATGGAAAATGAAAACAACTATTTTCATAACGGTTCGAGTTTGAGCAATTCAAAATGGATGTTCATAATGGATACAAAGAGTGTTACAGTTCGATTTCAAGAAAAAATGTACACAATTCTGTGGATGCATTCATATAGAAAAACAGCTAGATCCTTTCTGGCATTTTTAGCTTCACTTTCAAGTGACCAATCAGAAAGCTCTTGTGTTTTGGGAATAGCCTTAAAATTGCAAAAATGCCATATACAAAAAACAGCTAGATCTTTTCTGGCATTTTTAGCTTCACTCATGTGACACAACAAGCTATGAAGATGACAGAACATTTTCAAAATTGTCAAATTTTTGCACCCAAATTTAAGGCATTTATTGTCTTCATAGAAAGGTTATAGGTACCTGTAAATTATTGTCAGACAGTACCATTGATGATACCATGTCATGTGAAGATTCTCCAGAAATTGCAAAACCAGCCTCACTTTGGGTTGTTGATCCATGTGACAGCTGGAAGATCTTGTCATCGAAATTTGAAATTTGCAAGACATTATTGCTTAGCACTTTAGCTCTTCCAAGAAGTAACTTAAAATTGGTTTCTGGTTTGTCATCAGAACTTATTGTTTCAATATCAACATCATGGTTCTCTTGGGTAAGACCAGCAAGGAAAAAATCTTCATCACCAAACCAAACAGCCATGATCACCATCAACAATACACTAAAGAAATACATCTAATTCCTTCAAGATCTTACAAAAGAATGGCAAATTCACACTATTCCAAGAGAAATGAGGGTACCTGAGTAAAAATCTACAGATCTATTCTCATAGAAATTCGAAAGCAGCAGAAATGCAACCAACCATTACAAGCCAACAATTAATCACAATAGAGTTGCATGAGTGACCATGTCAAAACTTCAATTCACTGCTATTATTCATTCTAAACTTCTTAATTGCTATTTAATGGATAGGATTTGCAAAAAATAATTACCTCATGTCGGCCATTCTCTTTGAGAATGCCCTCCCTTGGTAATTACCGCCCGCATACATTGTATGATGGGAAGGTAATAGTTTCACTTTGTTTGTCAGTCCACACCTAGGGGGGGTCAGGTCCAGCCGGTGTGGGGGGGGGGGTCAGGTCCAGCCAACGGGGGGGGGGGGTCAGGTCCAGCTGGCGGGGGTCAGCATCTTGCGCCCTCTTGTGGGTGGTATGCCTCTTGCATTCATGCAGGAGGACTTTCTTGTTATTTTCATAGTAACCCCCTTAAGTTTTAAAGGAACTTGCAAAATGGCTACAGCTCGCAATTAGAATAAATTTCTTTACTGTGGCATAAGATATCTTCAGAAGTAACAACAACCAAATAAACAATAAAACTGCTTCATAAATTAAGCAATAACATGACAAATGTAGTAGAAAAAATAATTCCTCAAAATGAGTCCGATACCACAATCTTTGACACAAGCAAATCCTTTAATTTAATATGATTCTTTTCATTTTTGGGGGGGGGGGGTGGGTTCAAACGTGCTCAAAAAGCCAAAAAGTTTTACCCATTCTTAAGCTGTAATAATATCAGCATGAAGTTAGAAATACCAAGTATCATTTCTTCATGGGGTTGAGGAGCTCATAGAGGCTTCTCTTTAATCAGCCCAATCTGAAGAAATGAAAAGTTACAATAGAAAGAGGACATCCTCTTAGTCTCAATTAGAGACTGTTAATTATCGCCGCGTCAGCTTTTTGGCTCTTTTGATATAAAACAATAGAAATTACCAAAAGAAAGGGTGTGTGAAAAATTATTGAACTTAGGGGACATTTTCTGCAAGTTAACACTACTAAAAGATAATGTCAAACAAGATCTCCCTGTCAATTTTAAAAATTCTGTCGTATCGTTTTTATTTACATATAGATTTATTCACACACAAGAGTATTCCAGTCTGAAGTAAAAGAGTAGGCCTTAACCAGCAAGAGAGCCCATAACCAAGACCACAAAATATTTTACCAAGAACGACTTAACAGAGGTTATAAAAAGAAAGTAATTTGAAGAAGATTTAGCAGTATAAAGTGAATTAACTATACCATAAAAACAGCATTTGATACTAGTATTGTGCAATTCTTAGCACTAAAATATATAAAATAATTAAAACTCAATTTTCATAAAAATACACCAATATTTTACCACAAAAATCATATACAATTTACAACTTGCCTGAACATTTACCCAGTGGCCCTTAAGTATTACAAAGTGTAACAGGTTGAGTCAAGTGCGTACACATCTACAAGGAGCTAGAGATGCAGTCTGTGCATTTCTGGCCTAATGCAGTTAATGCGTAACCCCAAATAAAGCTCCCAGCTCCTTCTGTATGGTGCATGCATGGATCACGTGCAGCTCCTTCCCTACTATCCAATCAAAGTCCCCGTGTCACATGCACACCCCTGGGTAACCAATCAGGTGATCGCATGATCTCCTGGACCAATGAGAGAATGACATGTAAGAGTGTATTCCTCCTCAGCCCACAGTGTGTGTACCTAATTAACTACTGGTCCAAATGAGATGAGAGTAGTGTAAAACCAAGTTAGTGTGCCCCTTTATCTATAATAACTACAATTTGCGCTAAATGGCTGAGTTCCTAGTGTTGAGCTCCCCCTGTATCTTGGGACTACTTTGTGTGGTAGCCTTGATATTCTGGTGGTTAGGTATTAGGTATAAAAGGAGGAGTGCACTCTAAGAAAGCAGGACCTCCAGAAAAGCCATCAGACTGTTAAGTGTCAAAATAGCAAACAGCAGGAACTTCTCAGGTATTGAGAGGAGCTCAGCTAGCTCCCTGCCTAGGATCAGTTGGAATTGCATCTTTGGGCTATTTGAGCCACTTTAGACACTTTGGCATAACTTCCAGATCCTGGTGGACAGGAGCTGACCTAGCTCCCTCTCCACAACCTGTTACTTAGA
The DNA here is from genome assembly GCA_963930775.1 of Cliona cf. orientalis. Lineage (NCBI taxonomy): Eukaryota > Metazoa > Porifera > Demospongiae > Clionaida > Clionaidae > Cliona > Cliona cf. orientalis. The sequence goes on from CAWVNT010000052.1 coordinate 24,278, forward strand.
GCTTGATTTAATTTAATCTAAGAAGCCTGTAAGAACTATGCAAATAAATGTAAAGGAGCTAACTGGTGTATTGCATTTAAGACTTGTATTTATGAATGTTCTTGTATTGCAGAGTTTCTTAGCTGTGTCTTTTCAAGCTTTCCAAGTTTTTGTCAAGTGTTGTCATCCTTTCAAGTTGATCCAGTATTTCAAGTCTTCTAGTTGTGCAAGCATTTCAAGTGATACTCCCTTCCCAAGTTGTTCAAGTATTTAGATTGTATCCATTCCCAGCTCCAAGTGTATAAACTCCCAGTTCCAACCATGGCAGAAGCTGTGATTGTGTGCTCACTAGACTTGATGGACTCCTACTACACTTTGAGTGTAAGCTCCTTGCATTAACTGTTGATTCTCCGCTCACTTGTCATCACCAGTCTCAGGAGTAACAGTAAAGACTGTACTGAAGCTGAGTATTTGTATTCTTCCAGTGCAGGTGCTTCTGCAGAGGCATTGACTTGCAAATTCTTTGAATTACTGTGAAGGGACTGGAGCTTACAAGGAGCTCCCCACATCTCCAGCCCCTACCCAGCATTACAGACTTGAACTCCTCTTTCACAATTAGGCCCAGTGCATGAACTAACACCCATGAACAACTGCTGTCACCCCCTGAGATAGAAAAACTCTTGCTCCAATTACTAACCAGGTAGAAGCTCAGGTTTGGACTGGTACTGAGTTCTCCCCACTAAGTAATAGTTGGTGACAGACTTTGGCACCCAATGTGGGGCCTAGCATGAAAGGATACTGAGACATGAGCACAGGAGCAACAGGAGAAGCTGAACTGATGGTCAGCCCCTTCTGCAGCAGTAAAGGATGAACCAGATAACACGGAGCAACCGGAGCGGTGACAATCAATGTTGGAGGAGCTGAAGTGTGACTCTAGCCCCTTCCTGTGGAGACTGAAGGAAGAAGTAACCCAAATCAATGACTCAATGCTTGTGGGAGCTGACAACTCTCACATTGCTTGAAGATAGTCAAAGAAAAGACATTGAACATTGTGCCAGTGCAACTCTTTCTTAGTCTATGACTAGAAGGAGCTGAAGAGACACTTGAAGACACAGATAAGTGGTTTAAACTCTGATCTCTTTTAGAATAAATCTAAAGAGTAGTGTTGTAAAACTAGTCTGCACTGTAATTCTTAAACACAGATTACAGCATCACCAAGGAAAGGCTAGCCAATTTAGCAATTATCATAACTAGAGTTGTGTATGTTGTTAAAGTAGTAAAATTTAAGTTTTGTGTAAGTTTAGTGTTGGTAACTTTATTAGTGGCAGACCTAATAGAAGTTTCCAGGTCAGCCAAGGAGCTGATAAAATTTGGACAGCATTGAAGTTCCTAGTTGTTAAGTTATACATGTGTAATCACTCTTGCAAGTGTGTAATCATTGTGAGAGGAATTCCTGTTGTTAATATCAACCCTAACAAACTATTCTAGCCCCCACTACTTGCTTAGTCACTAGTCTCATCTCATGAGTAATTTACACCTAACCCCCTCTTTTCACTCTTACAATAGTGCTGATATGGAAGGTCCAGAGGACCCAGGTGATGTGGTTACCCCTGAAAAAAAAGTCCAGTGGTGTAGCTCCCACCAGTCAGTTCCTGTATTTGCAGGTTCTGACAGAAACAGGTTCTACTCTCTCCCCTGCCCTCTTCACCATAGAAGTAATTAAGGGTATTGTTAGAACACAGGGGATGGCTCTATCATGTTTAGAGCTCCCCCTGCAGGTATGGAAGTTGAATGAGTCTGAAGTTATTTTAGCTCTAAGTGAAGCAGCTAACTTGGAGAAGCTCCAAGCTAGCCTGCTAGTTGTGCAGCCTTGGCTAGGACAGAAAGTACAGCTGACCTGCAGAGTTGCTTCCACAGAAGAAGTCCAGCAGGCTACAAACCCGAGTCAAGGAGTGGAAGAAGATCTATTAACAGATGATTCAGATACTAGGTTTCTGAAGATGATGGGAGATCTCTACAAATTAGCAGCCAGCCCCTGGGAGGAAGCCGAAAGAATACCTACTTTCAGTGGATCAACTCCTCCAGGGAAGAATGAAGCTACCTTTGCTCAGTGGATCTATGAGGTTCGAGATGCCCAAGCCAGATTCCCAGAATCTACAATTAGGACCTGGATTTCAAGATCCTTAAGAGGACCACCAGCAGATGTAGTCAGGAACTTGGGACCCCAGGCCACTGTGAAGGACATCCTCAGCAAGTTGGAAACCATGCATGGAGCTGTAGCCCCCTTTGATGTGATGATGAAGAAACTCTTCAGTCTGAGGCAGGAGAAGACAGAGGGAGTGACTGACTATGCCATCAGGTTAGAAACCACCATAGCCAGTATCCATCAGGATCATTCATACCAAATGACCCTAGCTTATATGGAAGCCAGTAGAAGAGACAGGTTCTTCCAGGGCTTGAAGAGGAGCTACAGGGATTCCCTAAGGTATCTCTATGACACGGGAGCTCCCTATGAATCCATCCTGAGAGCAGCCAGGAAGACAGAGGCAGAGGCAGAGTATGGTAAGACTACAGAGGCAGCTATGGCTAGAGGAGCTGAAGGAGCCAGTGCAGAAGTTCTGAAGGAGCTGGCCTGCATCAAATCAATAGCTACCAGAGCATGGACCTCCAGTCAGCAGGGAAGTGTAAGAGAAGGAGAAAACAAACCCAAAACACATAAAGGAACTTGTTATGGCTGTGGAGGAACAGGTTATATCATCAAGGAGTGCCCCAGCCCCTCTAGGAAGTTTTAAAACACCAGAGTGGGAAGCCAGAAGAAACAAAGGAGAATGACTCCCCCCACACCAGGAACAAAAGAAGAATCCTCACCAACTCAAGAAGAAGAGCCCCTTCTTGGGGATGGACCAGGGCAGGATTAGAGCCTGAAGTTTCAGTTTATCTGTATAATCAACCTTTCGATGCACTTTTAGATTTAGGTTCCAATGTTTCATTGATTGATGAGGAGCTCTGTGGTGATTTATGTCTTGGTACAGAGAGGAGGCAGAAGATCAGAGCCCAGATGAGGAGACTCAGGAAGTGTGCCCTGGCTAGAGCTGAACAGTCCTGAGCTCCTTGTGTATCATATTGTCTTGTATTTTATCCTCTTCTATTGGTATCAACCCAGAATTCCCTTGTTGGCTGGTATGTGGTCCATTACTTCGTTACAATATGTGGATATCCTGAGGTTTTTCTTTTTGGTTTTTTCTTGTAAAATAAAAAATACATTGGTTTTGTAAAATACTTTTACCAATTCTGTCTACTCTTCTGTTTTAGCTGTTTTGTACCAAATAAAAGTTCTTCAAAAAGTAAATCCATCTTGACAGTTTCTAGTGCACATTGACTACCCAGAGTCAAACCTAAGGGTTCTGAAATGCAGATGCGGACAAGGGAGCCATAACCATTACATCAATATTCTGAGAAATAATTCACTTCAAAATGAATGGATTTTCCTCACACCATGGATATGGACTTTGAAGTTGTCAGGGGGTCATAAAGACAAGACACAGTGTTGTAATTGAAGCGTGTCTGTTTATTTACAACTCTACATGAACAGGTCTGGTCGGGGTGTATTACTAAGTGTCCTAGCACAGACCGGTGTCTGTCCTTATGTAGTGGCTTGACCCAATATCAAGGTCACACAGTCTGACAGAAGTGATTGAGTTTTCTTTGTTTACCTTTTGGTGAGCATGCACAGAGGTTACTTTCTGTCTGGAAGTCACTATGTACAAAATTTTTAATGCTATTTTATTGTTCAAATATGCATCTTATGAGACAGAGATGGACCTGGGGTGAGAGTTAAGGTTTCAGCTAAATTCATGTAGAAGTCTCTGTCAACATGACTAAGCACCTGGTCAGATATTCAAGTCAGACTGCAAGTAATCACTATGACAACATGACTGTGTGTCACACCTGAACCACTATTTAATTTTTCCTGCTTCCATCTCTGAAATAACTCCAAAACTGACATGGTACACTTGGTGTGGGAGGGTGTTAGCACCAACTGCATGAGACAGAATCTTGAAATTCTGTCTCCTTTTATGTATTCCACAAGTGGGTCATCTAATTACTTATTGTAATGTGACCTGCATACAGCTGACTATGACTATGAGTGTGGCCCACTTACAAATGTCAACATTGAAAGTGACTGGTATGCTGCATGTGCTGGGTTCCTAGTTTCAGTCACATAGAGGCTCTTGGTGGACACCTCACACCATTAGTAGTGACTAAAGTCATCCAGAAAACACACAATTAGGTTGGTATCTTTTCCCAGGGGGTCTCTAGTCTAGGGTAAAGCCCTCTCCAGGCTTTGTATGGAGAAAGTGTTCAATGAAATGTTTATCTTGGCCAACTGATTGTAGGAAATCTACAGTGAATTGGCCAAGTTGAGGTACCACTGGCAGCTAAGAGTTCTGCAGCATTGAACATCAAGAAAAAGAAATAAATACACATCCACAACAAGTGACCATAATTTCCCATTCATATCTAAGAGACTGGTTTGAAGTGACTACTTGTAGCATGGTGTTGTACTGTGTGTATGATCTGTCTGCATTGACTGTATATTGGTTGGTACACCACACCATCTCAGTACAGCACCACTACTGTGTGTTGTGTGTGTCTCACAGGTATATGCAGTACTGCTGATAAGATATTGTTATTAAATACTTGTCACTGCAGCAGTGGGTCAACTGATACTTTAAATCATAAATCATGCATGCACATATGCACAATCTGCATTTGTTCGAGGATAGTTTTTGCAAAAACAGCTTTTTCTCAATTTTTAATTTCACTGTGTACTTTTGATAAAAATTAGTTCTACTAAAATATGTCAAATAGGTGTCCACATTGTCACAACTTTGCAAAAACAGTACTTTTTAGCTGAGTTCATTTAAATTACCTTGAAAAGTTGTTACTGTACACCCAAAATTGGTTCTGGTCATTCCCTTAAGCTAGCAAGGCCTGCTGCAGTGATGGTTGCAATGGTTGATGAGTGGTTTCACTGAGCAGAAGTGGGTTCTTCCCTCATGGCAGGGTATATCCTCTGAATTATTAAGGCTGCTTACTTGGTATATTAAGTGGCCATAAATTAAATTGAGACATAAGACATCTTTTTGAAAGATAGATGTGTTTCAATGGATGTCTTTGGTCTCAAACAAAAGTCATGAAAATTAATCACTGACCTCATGTTTGTGGTCACTTGTCTAATCACTTCCCCAATGGTTACAATCACTTTAGTTTTCAGTGACTGGTTCCAGGACGGGGTGGATATTCTAGTCATCTAAAAATCTAATCACTTTGAATCAAAATGTAAACAAATGAAGTAGCCACCCGACCAGATGGCAATTAGTCACTGATGACCCACATTCCAAAAAACTTTTTCCAAGGTGTTTCTACAATTTAACTACTACTATGTGTGATCTCTTCTGTACCGAAGCCACTGACTGCATAAATTACTTTTTTAAGATGTCCCCTGTCCCCAGTAAAAAACAAGACTTGAACTCAAACCCAGGTGACACACCTGAATGGCCCATTTAGATCTATTATACATTTTCTAGTCACTTACAAGTAAACAAAGAAAACTTAGTCACTTTAAAGTCCGTATCCGCGGTGTGTTCCTGCTGCGAGGGATTTACAAGAAGAGAAGGCTGCGAGCTTCCATCCTTAAAAGATGTTCACACTTTAGCCCATTAGTGCAGATCACTAATGAAGAGTCTTTTGCTGTAGAAAGGGGCAGAGAAGGAAAGGGACACAGGGAGAAACTATAGAAGAAACTGCGTGGTAGGTAGGTGACCCTGCTGTTTGACCTTAGAGAGTAAACACCCTTGCCATTGAACCTTCTATGTTCATTTAGTGCTAGATTTCGTGAGAAAAGGTAGCAAAGAAGCTCGAACCGGAGGGTGGGCTACCAAGAGCAGAATACATCAACGGGAGATAATTACTGAGGTATTGTTAGGCAGACTTTTCACTTTGTGACCTTCTTGCTTAATTGGCACAAAAAGGGAGAGGAATTTTCATTATGTTGAACGTTGACTCTAGTTAATTGGTAACAAAGACCAAAATGGTGGTGGGAACTCGTCAATACTTTCTGAAAAACTGGATTCTTATAGCACTTCAGAAAATTGTTTTGGATACTGTGAAACATGCGGAACAAAATATATCAAATTTTTCATGACACTGAAGTGACGTCAGGTTGATTTATTTTCTCAAAATTACGGCAAGTGACGAATAAAAGACAACTACATGACTTTCCAGATATAATCTTGAGACATTTAGATTAATTGTGATATATTCTTTCTGTATGGATTATGCACATTTGCCAGCACAGTTTACAAGACTTAACTGTAGCAATTTATCTATTAAATAACTATTTCTGCTCAAGTGCTGCACAATTAATCAATATTCATTCCCTGTCATTGGTCTCTATTGTATGACAGTTCACTTTCTGTGGAATAAAAAGAAAAACGATTCAGTGTCAATCAATCCGGAACTGATTCTCTCCCAGGATGAAATCGGTGGATCTGCTTTGCACAAACAAGTCCTTGGATATTAAAGATTTACTGAATTTGGCATTCTAAACACTTGTTCAATAATTGTTAAAATAACCACAGTCATTACTAGATTTAGTGAAGTCGTGCAACCAATGTTGTAAGCAAACGAGTGTCATGAAAAAAGGTGTGTACGAATAGAATATTTGTATTGGGTCCAACCTGTTTGTTTACCGTACAGAGGCACTATCTGTGAGAAAGGGCAATTAATGGGAACAACTAAAATTGTTGGTTCTCCGCATTGTGGAGAAATACTGTCCACAATGTATGGCACTAAACGGGGAAAAATGAAAACGAAAACTGAAAAGATGAATTTTTATTCTGTTCAATAAATCCCAAAATATACTAAAAATCACTTTTCAGCAGCAAATTAACTTAAAACTAGCATTGATCAGCTTTATCGATCTTTTAGAAGAAATCACTTGGCTAACACCAGTTAACCTTTGCCAGTAGATTTAGTCTTTTGATGGCCAAAACTGAAGGCAATCTGTTTGCAATTATTTATCGATATTGGCAGAGAAAGTGGTAATTTTTGCCTGTCGCTTGACACTCGTTGTCACCCGTTAACATATCGATATTGCCTTGATTGGTCAGTCATTTTAAACAGATCAATTGTGGTGCAGTAAAATGGCTGCCATTATCACAGCAGGGGATCCCAAATAGGATCATTGTTCAATGAAATTTTGGGAATGATAATGGAATGTAGAATTTAGATAGGAAAAGAGATTTTGTGACTAAAAATATTTGAAGAAGTGAATTCAAAAGATTGTGTATTGACAAATAATGGCTAACATGGTCACAAATTGTATGGTTAATAGTTTTATGTAAACTGATTAAATCATATTTTAGTCGAGTTACAGAGCACCAGAGTAAACTGTTATCATTTGTAAATTATCGGTATGTATTCATTTGTTTGAAACGTTCAATTCCAGTAAAGAAATATTTCTTTTGACACGGAATATTTTCATCAAAACTTCCAAAAAACCAAAGTCTCCCGAAATTAGATTGGTCTTCTGTAGAGTGTGAGATATTAATGTGTGTATTTACTGCACTGTTTAGGTTTACTTAACTGCTGTATAATCTCCCACCCCATTATGCACTTAATTCCCTATAATTGTCCTATGATTACTGTCCCCTGTCTAGTGCTGCATCAATACTTCCACAAAGTGCACAGGTTCCAATCACTATGTTTGATAAACAAGAAACGTTTCCTGATTTGCCGGCGTAATTATGAACGCACAGTTCTTCTCGACTCTCAAATCGTCTTGGTGTTGACATCTCTCTTATTTGCTGCAGTTCTCCAGAGTTTGGCATGAACAAGTGGCCGGAGCCCAAATCTCCAACCCCACACTTATGTTTAGGCTGTTAGCAAGCAGCAGCACTCAATGCAGAAGAACCAATCATGTAATATGATGGTTCACTGCACTCCATAAAAGTTGCACTCACTTTTAAAGTACAATAAAAGCGTCTATTCCTAAAATAAATATGTTATGATATTTTCATTGTTATCACACACAGATATTCAATAAAATAAATGAGATTTTCGATGCTTGTTGTTGCTCAATAACAGGAGTTTTGCATTTTGCTTCACCATTGATTTCCAATCCTGCCAAGAACTGGTCTGTCTGCTTTTGGAAATTGGTAAGAGCAGCTTTGAATGAAAGGTCATATTTAAGCGTAGGGATCAATTGTTTATCATAAAATAGATTAAATTATCTCAGCAGGAGTAAGAGAAAATACGTCTCTTGTTGTGAATCCTAAATTACCCCGTGTATCATTAGACAGCAGTGTGAGGTCCTCCTCAATCATATGTCAGATTATTTTGAACTTGGGATAAGCTTGGATTCAGTGACGACATAATTCCGCACACGAAGAAAACTTAAAACGAGCTGATACCCCAGTATCCCAGTGAGGCGGCACTGCTTTGCCACTTAGATTTTAGAGGGGGGCATGTTAAGCTCATGGGGAGGAGGGGGCCTGTTGAGCCAACCGGATGGGAGCAGTCTGCTGAGCCAACTGGGGGGGGGGGACTTATCTGAACCAAAAGGGGGGTCTTAAATTACATTTTGCTCATTTTCTCAGCTTATGAGAGAGGGATGTGTTGAACTCACGGGGAGGTTGTCTGTTGAGCTCATGAGCAGGGGGGTATGCTGAGCCAACTGGGGGGAGGGGGGGTTCTGCTGAGCCAACCAGGGTGGCCCCCTTGGCTCAACTATCCACCACCCCCAGTTAGCTCAGCTATCCATCACCCCCCCCAGTTAGCTCCTCTGACCCCTTTGCCTTGGCTCAGCTACTCCCCCCCCCCGCAGTTAGCTGAACTGAAGCCCTTGGTTAGATCAACTGATTGGCATATTTACCAAATCAGAGTTAAGGTTGGTAAGAAATAATGTACAAAAATAAGAAAAATGGCCATTATGGTTAATTACACACATGCTAGAATGTTGTAAATGTCATTTTTGGACATAAGGTATATCTCTGTGTGATGAGACATTGCTGAAAAAATGAGCAAAATGTAATTTGAGACCCCCCTCCCCCGGTTGGCTCAGCTACCGCCCCCCCCCGGTTAGCTCACAAGACCCAGGGGTGTCAGCTGAGCTATCTGGTGGGGGGAGTGTTAGCTGAGCTAAGGGGGGGGGGGTTAGTTGAGCTAACCAGGGGACAGGTCAGGTCAGTTGTGCTAACCAGAGGGGTATCAAAATCAATCTGTAGCTCAGAAGAAATTCACTGGAAATCAGTTCAGGCAATGAGAAGCTTGCACCGATAGATGCTGCCTCAAAAATTCTTTAGTCAAAAAGTGTTCCTGTGCCTTTTAATGCTAATTCCAACACAATGTTGTTCTTATTTTCGTATTTCTGATAATAATGTTCACCTTTTTATCTTTCTCAACAAATTTCCTAAGTCTGATGAACTTTTAAAAAAAGCACTAATACAGACAAAGTTGCCCCATTTGTTCACACCCTGGGACCCTTGATTTCAAGCAACCCTCAGAGGCAACCCTGCCAGAATCACAGCAGGGGCCCGTTCATACCCGATCAATCCACTCCAATCATACTCATCACACCAAAGGGACCAATCAACAGATCAATAACAACTTACTTTGTGCTGCTTTTATTATTACCATACTTTGCACTTGGCAGCACTGGCTAAAACTGGTTTAATTCTATTTAATTCAAGTAAGTTTCATTGCATTAGATTACAGTGTCATTTGATTAACTGATATTAAATTCAAAATTTGACAGAAATATTTTCATTTCCGCATCCGTATTAATCTGCTCAGCAACAAAATAGGAATTTAGATCTAACAGCTTGAAAGTTCTCTGTCAAGATCATCATAGAAAACTTAAATTGTTACTACGTGTTACGTGTTGTAAGTGAAACTGTGGTCAACTCCATGACACAGTCGTGTTTTTCCTATTTTGTTAGATTCTTTCAATTAGTCGAATTAGATGAATTCAACTGGACCCGGTCAAGCATGACTCAAGTCTTCTGTAAGTTTTTCTGTGTCTCTCACTCACAGTTGACACTTTGGTGTAATGGTTAGCATTTTTTTCTGTGTCTCTCATTCACAGTTGACTCTTTGTGTAATGGTTAGCATGCCTGACTGATGATCAGTAGATCTATTTTCGAATCTCACAACATCTTTTGAAAATTACACTATTTTTTTTGTCTAATTAGATGAATTAGACGAATTTTAAATTCAAAATAGGAAAAAGTCAAGTGCAACTGAAATTGTTTAATATCTTTGGACCTTTTGCAAAAAAATGTCTCATAAGCCTGTCATTTCTGCACTGTTTGCAACATATTTACAACTTTAAATAACACTTTTCTAAATTGAACTTAAAATGCCATTGAAACCTTAACAAAGCAGCGATTACCACTTACGTTGGGATGCTTTGTAGTAACTAGTAAAACGACGTTATCGTAAAATGTTCTTTTTTGTGCAAAGATGAAATAGAATTCGTTTCAATGATTTGTGTTTGGATGGTATTTTCCATATTTGGTGCCAAAATACCAAATACAGTAGTGACACCTAGTGAATTTTCTATGTACCAGCCGTGTTAAGTTGGCTGGCTGTCAATTGCATATATAGCCATTTAAAAATACATATGTCAGTTTAGAATGAAAACTTAGATTGATTTTAAGGATTAGACATTTTTCTTTGTCATGACTTGCGCTTGAAATAAATTTTCTGTTGAGAAATGCAGTTCACAAAAGAACAGACTGATGAATAGTATATTGTTTTGGGTTTGGCCTGGTTTGTTCATTCTCAAGACCCACGTCCTTTTTGAAACTCTGTGGATATCGGATCCATCCTCTGGAAACAGTAGAATGCCCTTGGTTATTATGGTGTAATACAGAACAAGAAGCCCATGGGCTTTATGCAGAGCTGTTGCGACTTAATTATATATTTTATTTATTCTTTGTAAGTACTAAATTGATATATGTTTTGATAAATGTTCAACTTCTATGGCTTTTACATAGCATTGGCCCCTCGCCTTAATATTATATAGATTTAAACTGAGATCTGTATAATATTAAGTTAAGCGGTTGTTGAACTGAGTGAACAATCGCTTCCCCTTTTTGTTCACCTGGGGTGGTGTTTTTATACTTAAATTTTGTTGTTTTTTTTCCAAAGTATTTATAATAGTAACCAAAAAAGATGGAAATATTTTTTGAAAGTTTGCTTGAAGTGTAGGTTATATGTGGTATATGTTTGACACAAAATTTTGGTTGTATGGAAGAACTATTTAGTATAGTTTTGAAATATATGGATTATTTGGTACAGTATATGGTATATTTGGTACAGTATATATGGTATATTTGGTACAGTATATATGGTATATTTGGTACAGATTGTCTAGTACAGCTTTGAAATATATGGTATATTTGGTACAGATTGTCCAGTAGAGCTTTGAAATATATGGTATATTTGGTACAGTATATCAGTATATTTCATATATATGGTATATTTGGTACAGTAGATCTATATCAGTATATTTGGTACAGATTGTCTAGTACAGCTTTGAAATATATGGTATATTTGGTACAGTATATCAGTATATTTGGTACAGATTGTCTAGTACAGCTTTGAAATATATGGTATATTTGGTACAGTATATCAGTATATTTCATATATATGGTATATTTGGTACAGTATATCAGTATATTTCATGTGATTAGGTTTAATGTGACGTCAGGCGTCACAGGTTGTATGTGTCCTTTGCAGGCTAGCTCCAATGGCACCAGTGAGTCACGGCCACTTAACGGGGAGAGGTAGCATGGCCCCCAGACCTTTGTACAATGTGCTACCCCTCGGTTTCACCCATCGGAACATGTAGGCAAAGTTAACATTTTTAAATGTAATTTGCTACACCTTTGATGTAGCACATAAGTGTCAGTTGGTTTGTTATGATATTTTGTGAACTATAATTTTCAACTGTAAGTTGGTTTGTTATGATATTTCATGAAGTATAATTTTCAATTGTAAGTTGGTTTGTTATGATATTTCATGAAGTATAATTTTCAATTGTAAGTTGGTTTGTTATGATATTTCATGAAGTATAATTTTCAACTGTCAGTTGGCTTGTTATGATATTTCATAAAGTATAATTTTCAACTGTCAGTTGGTTTGTTATGATATTTCCTGAAGTATAATTTTCAACTGTAAGTTGGCTTGTTATGATATTTCATGAAGTATAATTTTGTTGTATTTGATTGATCATCACAGTAACTTTGATAATGCAGTTCATAACAAGATCTCCATGACCTATTAAGCACTGTAAGGAGAGAAAAGAGATAATTTTGTAATGAATAATAACTGATCAATAAATACATAGATTTTATAATGCATAATAATAACTAATTGATAAATAAATAAATTCTATAATACATAGTTAGAAGCAGATAGATATATATAAAATTATAATATTATTATTATTATAATATATTTATTATATATATATATCATAATCATATTATTAAATTATATATTTTTGAATTAATGACAATAAGGTTATTTCATATATTTGTTATTATTACCTTAATGCATTTCTTGTTGTTGTATCCTAAAAATGATGCTGATGCGAGGAGAATCTTTGCTGAAAACTCTTCTTTGTGCTATATCTCACTGTCTTTGTAGCTGTATACGTCTTTGAAGTGAACAGACTTCATTTTGATCTGAAATGATATCTGTAATATTGTTTTTCCCTTCTGACTTAAATAACATATTATAATTTTAAGTACC
>CAWVNT010000057.1:0-23920 GCA_963930775.1 Cliona cf. orientalis
AGAACATATAGTTTAACATTTTACTTTAGTGTCAAAAGGAGGAAATTATGAATCATTGTTTATTCTGAATTTTTATTAGTTTAAAAAAATGTTTATGTTATCCGGAAAGGTATGTTATTTTAAAAACCATTACCACATGCTCGATCGGATAACATGGAAACCCGAGTCGGCCATCTTGGTTTTGCAAAGCACATGGCTAATAACAAATGAAAGTGAACAAATTACTTCGGATAACGCATAAAACTCACCATTCCATGACTCTGCTAAGTCTCTGGCCTGTTTGAGACTAAATGATGGCTTCTTGCTTCCAGACATGTTAGGATTTTACACCTTAAAATATCAAAAAAGCTTAAAATTTGTCCTCTTCCACATTTCCCAAAAAAAGGCGGATAGCGTGAGTGCGCATGCACGATCGGATAACACGGAAGGCGGCGCCACGCGTAGCGAATAACGCAAGAATTGTACTCTAGGTGTCACTCTAAACTCGAAACAGCGACTCGTCATTTTGTTAAACACGCCAAAGTAGGTACCCCTCTCCCCGTGGCCAAGGTAAATACCTCCCCCCCGGGGTACGACAGCATATGGAGTGCTTAGTACGCTGCGGTCGGTATGCCTCTTGCGTTCACGCAGGAGGACTTTCTTGTGAAACCCGCATTTATCAGAAACCTGTCATTACTGTGTAGCATTTTAACTCGCAAGATAAGGATGTTTAAAAAATCTACCCTATTGCAATATCATTCATCTTTGGAATTTTTACTATGTTCCAACCGTATTAAAAAGCAAAGATAGGGGGGTACTTATCTTCGCTGGGGGGGAGTACCTATCTTGGAACGGGGGGGGGGTATTTACCTTGGCTGGGGGGCATCTACCTTGGACAGGGGGGTACTTACCTTCCCTGTCCTGACCTGGCCGCGGGCGGTAATGAAGAACAAAACAACTGCATTTCTTAGTAGAGTTTAAAATTCTTGAACGACATTGTCTGACTGTAATGAATTATGTCTTGCATTTTGTATTTTCTTAAGTTATTCCGAGTAAGTTGTTTTTGTTCTAACTCTCAAATAGGAACTTTCTGTTATCTTTGTTCTGCCTACACTGTCTCGTTCGCATTATCATCATCATCATCATCATCGTCGTCGTCGTCGTAGCCTTCATTATCATCGTCATCTTCCTCTTCAAGTGTCATATCATGCAACATGTACTGTGTTAAAAGATCTGGCAGCCCAAGCTTAGAAACTGTTACAAACAGATTCACATTTTGATTCAAATTTAACATATATTTTCTGATCCAATTTCTACATATGTGTTTCAAATACAATTTAGATTCCATTAATTCTTGCAGAAAATCTGGTAAATCAGCATTAGCAGTTTGGCTACCATCGGAAGTGTCTCCAGCCGCAAAAAGTAACTTCATTTTTTTCTTCGTGGGCCGCCATGTCGTGTTTTCAAAGGTTATTATCAGGTGTTGGAGTGCACTGTGATCCTCCTTGTCGAGTGTGTTCACATGGACTCCTGCCCGCAGAAGACTCTTCATGCATCGGATACGATCTTTCTCGGAGCCTTCTTGGCCCTCGTGGCCGTATGGATCTAGGTTATAATGAGCTGCAAAACTGAGCGCAGAACGGTCTTCCTGGTCGGGACAGTCGCTGGTTATGTTCACATCAGCTCCTGCAGCCAGTAGCAGATCCACAACTCGGATGTTCCCGCGTCTTGGTGCTGGTATTAGAGGTGTGTCACCCCAAGCATCGAAGTCGTTTACATTGGCACCTGATTTCAATAGTAAATCGACGTACTTTTTCGTTGCCATACATTGCAGCCTTCAGCAGTGCCTCCCCGTCCGGGTTTGCTCCAGCCTTCAGCAAGATATCTAGACAGTCACTAGAATCATTTAACGAGGCGGCTGTGACAGCCGACCAATTCATCATACCAAAAAATTCTAGTTCCATTTCTGTGGATAGATTCACATCAGCTCCCGCTTGAATCAATAGCTGCAGGCACTGCGAGTGCCCTTTGCCAGCTGCGCAATTTAGTGGAGTTTGGCCACTTTTAGTGGCGATGTTCACATCAGCTCCGGCTTCAATCAGTCTTTGAACGCACTCAAAGTTATTTTTCGTCACTGCAACCAATAAAGGTGTTGATAGAATACGATCTTCATTTTCACTGTCGTCATTGCCACTATCTTTGTCCTCAGAATTCTTCTTTTTGTTCGTGTTCACATTAGCTCCCGCCTTTATCAGCAGATCGAGACATTGCAGATGACCGTTGTCAGCTGCCAAATGCAAGGCGGAGTCCCCTTCATTATCTTCTATGTTCACATTGGCTCCCGCTTCAAGAAGACTCTTCACACAATCACTATGACCGCTCCCAGCCGCAGATATTAATGCCACCTGACCATCATCGTCCTTTTCGTTCACATCAGCTCCTGATTTTATGAGCGACTCTAGTAAACGAGCGTCTCCTTTCTCGGCAGCTCCCACCAGAGTGTCTCCATCACCTTCCCCTGACATGACTAAATGTATCTGGCTCTGTCAAAATATCATTTATTTGAGAGATTCATGCAGGTCATTTTAAATTTCATTAAGTAGTGAACATGTTAATGTTAAAACAATTACTTACGTGAAATCAGTTTGCTATTATGTCAATTTAACTCAGTTTGTCCGATAAGGTGATGTGTTCTTAATGTATGCCACAACTGTTCAATTGGAACATAAAATGGTCCCAGATACGCAGAGCAGACAAACAAAAAAGGTCATGGATGAAATGTTTGCTCAAGCGTAAAAAGTAAATGTTTCACAGAGAAAGAACTCAATTCGAGTTCTGCCTCCATCAGATAAAAAAATGTCTCATTGAAAACCATACCATACACTATTCACAGAAACATGCTGTAGCTTTTTATGCCTACATGTACTGATTTTCTTTTCTCAGCTCTGTAAAACTGCAGCTGTAACAGCAGCATGTTACTGCTAAAGCTGCCTGTGCAGCTTTATCACAGATGTGTGTGCTTCGCTTGAAGCACTAGTCACTTAAGCCCGGCTTCCAGAATTGAAAGTCCAGTTTGTAGGAATTGGTAAATTTATAGAATGCAAAAAAAAAAAAGACACTCTTCCTAAATTGCAAAAAAAAAATCATCCTCCTTCTGAAACATGCAAAACGACCCCCCTACTTCCCATGACATACATGTTGCAGTGCTTTTTTGGAGGACTCCTTTTCTGCATGTTCATGCTTCAGTGCTTAGAGGAGGGTCTTTTTTGCAATTTGGAGGAGGGTCCTTTTTTACAATTCAACAGGAGGGTGATTTTTTTTGCAATTCAGGAGACCATCTCAGGGACGAGATCCAACCAATCTCGTTTTCTGTACGGACTCGTTGTGTACTGTTTTTTATTTAGAAAAATCTCCATTGCATCAGTAATAATACGTCGAGTTACCATTGGTTATAAATACACATATGCTAAGTAACGTTATAAGTCCTCATCATGTATATCAGCACAATAGTCGTTGTTGGTATCATCAGCATATTCCGTGTCCAATGTCATATCATAGAGCAAATATTTCGTCAGCAGAGACGGGAGTCCCAGTTTCGGAATTCTTATAAACAAATTCAGGTGAGAATTTAATTCTATTAAGTGTTCTCTTATAGTTTCTCTGCACAGGTGTTTTAAACACAACGCATCACCAGTTTCGTACACTGCATCCAGTATGTCCTCAATTGTTACGTTGGTCTCGTCTAATTTTCCCCAGCAGCTATCAACAGTATTGGTATGTCCCTGTCTTGGAAGACACCCCGGTGTCTGTGAAAGTATAAAGCAGTTTGTCTGTGAACGTTTGTCCTGTTCACATCGGCTCCTGCGGCAAGAAGAAGCTGAACGGATTTTATTCGACTTGTACCCAACGAAAACAGGTCTCTTTCGTTGAACGTTGGGGCAAATAGGTCTTCACTGTCACCTGCAGCTGACATTAGAACTGTGTTGTTTATAAAATCAGCGGCGTTCACGTCAGCTCCTGCTTGTATTAACAAGTGAACGCATCTATGCCAATCATACCTAGCGGCTTGAATTAAGGCTGTTGCGTAAATATTGTGACCAGCAATGTTAACATCAGCTCCTCCCTGAATCAGTAAGTTCACACATTTTTCATAACCCATTTCTGCAGCTCTAATTAACGCCGTGTCCCCATGTTCATCGCGTATGTTCACATTAGCTCCTGCTTGGATGAGCAAGTCCACACACACAACTTTATCGTTGACGGTTGCTTTATGCAAAGCCGAATTTTCGTTCAAGTCTAAATTGTTCACATTAGCTCCCACTTTTATTAGTTCTGTCAAACAATCTTCATGGCCTTCAGAGGCGGCAAAATAGACTGCCGTTGATCCTTCAATGTTGAAAGCATTCACATTAGCTCCTGCTTGTAATAAAGATTGCACACATAGGACATGACCATTCCAGGCTGCAAGTACAAGAGCCGTATTCCCATACTCGTCTCGAGCGTTCACATCAGCTCCTGCAACCAGTAGTAAATCTAGACACTTACTATGCCCATGCCATGCTGCAGAAACTATGGCAACAGTACTGTGACAACTACTCCAGTTCACATCAGCTCCTGCTTGAATCAGTAAGTCCAAACATTCTTCGTTGCCGTGAATTGCCGCTGCTGACACAGCCTTGTCACGTGTCTCCTTGCAGTAGTTCACGTCAGCTGATTTTAACAGCTCAACTACACTTTCGATATCTCCCTTATCTGTCGCAATCTGCAATTCGTCAATTCGTCGGTTACCTCTTCCCCAGACTACAGACCACAGTGTTCCCAACATGGCACCCATTAGTTAAAATCTGTAAACGTTGAGTTTCACTTACTGAGTCAGAAATACAGGCGCCACTGATCCACAGAAACTGGATACGAAATAAATCCTCGAGAAAATACCAGGAGTATTTACGAGCTCGTTTATTCAATGATCAAGATCAATGCCAAGAATGACATAATGATTCTGTGTGTGTTTTATTTGTGTAAAAATATGTTAGACACAAGGTACTGTGATGATAAAGCATTTGTCGATTTTCAAAGAAAAATTATAAATCGAAAGGAAATAAATAACTTCGTAGATAACGGACATAATTGATCATTTGTGAAGTGTTTTCAAATGTTAAAGCATGAAGATAACTAAATTTTTAATAAAATCGTCAAATTTACACATAAACTCCTTGCTTGGAAGGGTCGAAATCGCCATGGCCAATTTTTCTGTGGCCACTAAAATCCTGTCAAGACCTGTTGACTTCCTCATAGAATTTTATCGTCTTCAGTTTGGCTGCTCTATCAACTGAACAGTTATGAAAAGGATTGGAAACCTGCCTCAAACCTTCCAACAATGATTGCAAAAAAATCCGCACCTAGTCACAAGAAGACTTTCAATCATGTTGACTACAATTTCTTGCCTTGTGATTGGTTATATTTTGTTTGTGTCAGGGACGTTCATTGGTTGTGTGATGGCGGGATGACTGAAATAATTTGATTAAGAATCTCAAGATAATATGTTATAGTAATATACGATCAATTTCCAAATAACTAAAATAAAAGTTTTCGGCAGTTATAAATAGCCCACCAAAATACCTTTCAATTTCGATTTTTCAGAAATTTGACAAAAATGGGTATCAATTTGAGTTGGCACCCCCCCCCCCCCCCCAACCGAGGAAATCATGCAACCCACTATGTTAATAATGTTTTGGTTTTGATGCAAAAACACTTTTTGTCAGAATGAAAATCTAGTACCAGTTTTTGGCCTCACGGCCAAAATTGTTCATTTTCATGTTTTTCCTTCCCGAAAAAATCGGCCAATATACAGTCTCTACCCACAACATCTGAGAAATGATGTATGTTGGATCCCCCAACTCACTATCGATCGTAAAATATTTCACAAACATTACTGTTTTGGGTGACAAATACATGGGTATTCCAGTGGCGACCTAATATTTTGGCAAATTCTCCGCGAAAACTGCAGGAAAATAAAGAAAAATTGACTCCGGTCGTAAGGGGCGTCCCTGGCACCCCCTTGGATCCGCCACTGTATCCCATGAGAATCAGTCTTCGTTCACAAATTCGTTGTACAGTAAATACTGAGCGAGTGCATGTGGCAGACCAACACGAGGCACTTTCACGAACAGATTGATCGGGTTTAGCTCCATTAAGTGATTTCTGATTGTTTCTCTGCAGGTGTACTTCAAAGTCAACCTCAGGTTTTCTCGTTCCTTAGCAACAGGATCACGAGAATTGAGGAAGTCACGATTCGAAGTGTCCCCAGCCGCCAAAAGTAGCCTGGGAATGACCAATAGCTGAGCTAGATGATCAGGAGGCGAATCCCAGAACCACTTCCAGTTGAGGAGAGGTGGAGCAGAACCAGTGTTCACATGAGCTCCTGCTTTCAAAAGTATTTCAACGCAACGTCGTTTTTCGTCCAGAAGGTAGTTTCCCAAGCAATCTTCAACGACTACTTCCAGAGCGCTGTTTCCTTTACTTGCCCGGAACCTGTTACTATTTCTGTAATTCACATCAGCCCCCGCTTTGATAAGTAGATCTAGAGATTTGGCATCGTTTTTGTGAGCAGCTAGAATTAAGGGCGTGTTCCCCAATGAATGCCGATAATTAACAACGGCTCCTGCTTGAATTAACAGATTTATAGGAACACTGTGTCCCGAACTAGCGACCGTTAACAGTGCAGAATTCACATCAGCTCCTGATTCAACAAGTAACTGCACAGTCTCCATTACCATACATTGCAGCCTGTGTTATTGGAGTACGCTCCATTTTGTCAGATTTGTTCACATTGGCTCCCGCTTTTACCAGTAGTTCCAGACATTTTCGATGACCTTTTGTGGCAGCTTTGTGAGCGGCTAAATTACCGAATTTGTCGGGTGTGTTCACATTGGCTCCTGCTTTGATTAGTTGTGAGAGTCGCTCCATGTTACCCTCTTCGGCGGCTTGCACCAAGTTCTCGTTTTGTCTAATCTGTTTTTCCAGTAAAGCTCCCATTGTGATTTGTAACTATATCTGTAAAATTTGGTAATAAAACGTGCTAGAAGAGTGGAAACGAAGTGGAAACTTGTTCCAGAGACAAATTCATTGTGCTATTATTGACTGTCAATGAAATGTTCACCTTCGATGAGTACGAATGGCACCTTCTACTCTGATTCAGACTTTCCCACCTGAGGATGTCATGGACTGGTTAAAAATCAACGCATTTACATCTTGTGCTTTTTTCAAATCTAATCCTTCATTGATACAAGAGTTGAATTAGATATGAAAAGACTAAATGGTCACCTTTTAAAATATCCTTCAGTCCTGGTGACGGATTGTTTACTCACACATGCAGTAAACATGTCCTCTCATTTGTGGAAGAATTTCTTTGACATAGTTGTTTAGAGATCCTGGCCGCTCAATCTAAATACTGACCCACATTTTTAAAGTTGCAAGTCACAGCGGATCCGTGGATCAAACCGATCGTGACCCCTATTTCTGTTGAAAATATTGTAAGAAAAGATTATCGCGAGATTTCATTTTCAACTTTAATCAAAGCGTTCACCTTAAAGAATTTCACACCTTTTCTTCTTCTTTTTTTGGGGGGGCGGGATTCTCCTCTCCACCCCCCACCCCCAAATTTTATCTTTCCGACTTTCACCTCGAGTTTCCAATTGCCACTCTTCATTTTCCAATTTTTACAATGGCGAGGACACCTTGAACCCCAATTTCGGACACCTCGTTGTAAGCCGGACCGGGAAGGTTTACTTACTTGTCTACAGAACGAGTTTTCATCGTAGTCATTAGTATTTCTTACTAATTGCTCATCGTACGAATTTATTGAAGTCACTGCAACAAATTCAATGAGTGTAAGTGTGTTTACGCGTAGCGTTTTTCATACCGTTTTTGTGGGCGGCAACTTTGATCTTTTTAACATGTTGTGTAAACAGTACCATAGGAATGCGTTGAACCCATTCTTAAACAGTCTGAATAACGGGCTGCAAAACGCTACATGTAAACATAGCTTAACCGACATGTAACCGTAACCGTGACTGAAGCCGCCCAACCGACTTCTAACTGTCATGCGACGAGGCTGGCCGAGGCTGGCCAGAGTTCTTATGGTCACCTGGTATCAGGACGTCTGTCGGAAGGAATCAACACTGCTCATACAGGATGGCCTTGTGGTAACCATGGATAGTAGATACTTTTTACTTTGAAGGAAATCAAAAGCGAACTCTGTTTAAAATTTTACGCGTAACATTTCTTGACAACAAGTAAAACAGGAGTTAAAACAAGTATAATGTCAACATACATTAAAACTATGATCTATGTTCTTGAATTCCCCGATGTCCAAACACTCCAAAAGTTGCAATCAAACTTTTCAACCGGAAAGTGACGTTAAACAAATTTCCCCCCGCGGAATAAAAATTCATCGTAAACCATATATTCACCAAGCTGATCAGGAAGGCCTAGTTTGGGAACTTTGATCAGTAAATTGACGGGGCTTTGATGTATGAGGTGGCTTCGTAATTTTTCTCTGCACATGTACTTCAGTGATTTGTTGTCTTTATGTTTCTTCCATTTTGGGTCATAAACATTGTGAAGATGAAGATTAGTAACATCCCCAGCTGCTAGTAGAATCCTGTATGCGGCCATTGCTCTCAAGAAGTCTCTATGAATGATCCCCTGTTTGGTCATTTGTGGGACGGATCCAATGTTCACATAAGCTCCTCCTTTCAAAAGTAGTCGAACCGTTTCCAGTCTTTGGGACATTGGACGATCGTGTGAATAAGATTGTATCGTCGTTCCCAGCGCGCAGTTAAAACTATGCCACTGTTTGTTAATGTAATTTACATCAACTCCTACCCTGATGAGCAGTTCAACCAAAGGATTGTCATTTCTCCAGGCAGCCATCATTAGGGCCGAGTTCCCATCTTCGTTGTACTTATTCACATCGGCTCCTGCTTCGAGCAGCAAACAAATGGATCTGCTGTCATTTTCTTGGATGGCTAGAAGCAATGGTGTATTCCCATTTTTATCACACACGTTCACATCAGCTCCCGTCTTGATCAGAAATTCAACATACTGACTGTCTCTGTTCTGAACTGCTGATATTAACGAAGTAGTCACATCGTCCTGGTGATGCCCAACTCTTCTGTGTGTTTCTCTCGGATTCCAAAGTGTCCCCTCGTTGAAGAGGAGTCCCGGAAGATATTCTCTGAGACCGTTGACGGCTGGTAACCGTTCGTTATTGGGCTGTCCTTCGAGCACAGCACCCATACTGTTGTCTGCAATTAAAGGAATGTAGATACTGAGCTTCAGACGCCAATAAATATCAATCATATCACCGAAAGGACCACTGGTTCCGAGTCTCGCATGAAATAGGAAACCTCAGATCACTTTGGGTTTCCTCGCTTCTGGATATTTTATGTTTCACGACAAGGAAGTTTTTGTACTTTCGAACAAGTTACAAACAAATGGCCACTACATCTTACTTCCTTGTCAATATTATTACAATTTGATCAAGATATTACAAATTCACGTCAATCTGCCAACAAAATCAGTGTAATCGTACACCATTGGGCCAGGCGTTAACTTCCTCCAAGTTGTTATTTTTATGCAATTTTCGCAAAACTGGACCGGTCCCTGCAAAAACACCAATATTATTTCACAGTAATTTCTTATCATTTGTCAATGATAGTACTTGGCGGCAGTTTTAATTCATGCTGATTGGTGCATGGGAAGCAGAAAGCGTGTTGTCCAAATGTACCACACATATGTTGGTGACGATGAAGTGGACCACAACCAATCAGCATTATTTTAAAATGTACTTTCAATGATACAAGATTAGGTTAGATCTAATTTACAAAATAATCGAGAAACAATTTAGTACTAATTGGATCTACTTTTCCAGGCGGTCGTGGCTGTTCAAAGGCAAAATTATGCAGCTCATCCATTACTGAATTGCCTCTGGCTATTCTACCACCTCCCCCTTAGCTCCCTCCCAAGCATCAGCTACGGTGGGGGTACTGTAATCATTTTGTACGCTACTACCAATCATATTTGGAGTACCTAACCTGAAAAACTAACACCAGAACAAACCAGCTGTAAGCAGAAATGTATGATGTCGCACCAAAGTAAATTTCTATGTAAACAAGGTAGAAGTGCTTACAGACCGGTTATGAACGCCTCATAACGAAATAACCGGTTTTCAGCAACCTGTCATAGAATCCAAGTTCCCTGGATTGACACTGATACCAACAAGGATGTGAACAAAGCAAGAAACGACTGAATTACTCTCAATGAGTTTAACTATTTATTATGGATGACTAGTTACATGAATCTAAGTGGTCACAATTTGGAATAAGGCTGTAAAATCCCCAATTTTACCATTCCCACTGGTGGTCCTAAAATAACTGAAATATTGAAAGGAACACTGTGAACGATTATTGCATGGTATTACAGGGTTCTATTGGTTCACACATACATACACACAAACATACACACACGCACAAACGCACAAACAAGTAAAATTACTGAGTTCTGCTAAGTTGAAATTCATGAATTATCCCTTAAATTATGCAGACAACGTTGGTATGACTGAATTCACTGAATTTAGTGTAAAACAAGTGGTCAATCGACATGCTCACCTCCCCAAAGTCCAGGCCCCAGTTCACATAGTGGATGGAGCTCCTGGAGTACACCATAAAAGGAGACCCCAGGGCATGACTAAAATGACACAAAAATACACTGAATTACTTTAAATTACTCGAGCAAGCCTTAAATGAAGCTATTTTACATGGATGTTAACACAAAGCACATGGCAACTATTTTGACCAAAAAGTGGAAATTTTTACATAGAAATGCTGCTCGTTTGTTCCTTTATCTAATAAAAATACTTAGAAGCTTAAAATACCTGGTTTTAGCTGAATTTCGCCCAAAACTATGGTTTAGCAGGAGATTATCATGTTGCCTGTATGACTGACTATTTTAAACTGAGCGCCTTAACACTTGATTGGACTGTACCAATACAAAAGACTGAAATATGGTAGGGGTGAGCAGGTTGTTTCCACCACTATTGGTAAAAGAGTTTCACGTTTTGGGGACTTTATGGCAAGAAATTCATAGGTATTGGTAAAGAAGAGACAGATTAAATACCGCAAATAGGCAAAACAGGACTGATCCCATAGAAATACCATGGAGAAATTCCTGCAAAATTGCCATAGCGGCCAAATCTGACACCCCTGTTAGCCGCAACCTACTTGGTTCTTGCCAAACTGAATTCAGGGTGTTGGACCTGTCTGCCACAAGTGGCACACACGACCTAAACCCTAGTATAGGAAAATTAAGAAAATCAACGTTGAATGCCCTCAACGTTACACACCCCCCAAAAATTTTGGAAATTTATTGCCCCAAGTAAATTTTCAAACACCTTTACAGTGAATTCAGATACCTTACCCCCTATTAGACCTTTGTTTTTAAAATATGAATAAAAATGGTATGAAAGCAACATATATTACAGAGCCAGATTCAAGGGACCCTCACAAAATCTTACGATAACTGACGGTTGGACGACTGCCATTCGGATAAAAGTCCGCAGTCCGTCCAGATCCAATGTTCCCTTGAACTGATTGCCCACCGGGTTGTAAATGGAAAAGTTGGTCGAGGTGGACTCACCAGGATATTCCGTAATAAGTGATCCTGCCTCGTAAGCTACAACTCCCTAATATTACAACCACTGGATGAGTGAGTGTGTCCATCACCTAACTAGTGTTCCTGATGAAGGACTCACTCTCCCTCCCCTATTTACACTTAAGTGACTAATATTCCCCCTTTCCCTATTACGCGTCGCGGGACGGAAGGTGGTACTAGGGAACAATCTGCGTGCACCCAATTACTGGGATTTTCTTTCCACGAGAAAAACTGAGCATTCCCTACACCAGCTACCGTTGCGTATCACACCCACCCAACGATAAGCTGAAGTTGACGAACCCATGAGAACACCACATAGCTCTTTCCCTATTGTGGCCTCATGGATCCCCCATCCCCTTGAACACATATACCTCATGGTGGAGAGGAGTGACCGCTTTCACGCTTAAGCAGTGAATTCTCACCGATCACCCTTCCCTACCCACTATCCTCGTATTTCCCTGTGCCGTTTGAACCACCCTAGGGTACTACCCTGAGCCCATTTCCCCCACGAACCTCCCATACCTCCCGGAATATGTGGACCCTAGGTGCCCGTCCAGACAGTGACTGAGGTTGGTCTCATGGTGGGTTACAAGGTGGGTATTCAGTTGACAGTGTCGCAGCGCCCGGGACAAGGCACCCCACACCACAACCCCCATTCTTCGAGTAACCACCACTGAGCCTCAAACACCCGGCACTGGGCACAAAAAAATGAAAATCAGGCACTTGCCTATGGACAAGTTAAACCCCCCCCGACATCGGGACCCTGACCTGCTGGCACACCCGCCGGGAATCGCCCCAACAGCCGATATCCCCAGAGACATGGTGGAAAACCCCAGTGACCCCATGTGCCCTACGGTACCAGTATGTTGAGAACAGAAAAATAAGGTATTGATGTTACACCAAAAAATAGCCCACATACCCCATGTAAATATCCCCCTGGTTTCGGGTGATCTCGGCACAGCTTTACCCTCCCCCCTACAACGCGGGTACTGTTGAAGGAAATTGTCACTTACTCTTTTACAGGTGAGTGACCAAAGTAGAAGTGGAAGTTTCCACTTTCTTCACCAGCTTCCGAGGAGCTGGTTTTGGTCTTGGACGAAGGTTGTACGAATGACCCGGTCTAATTGGAGATCCTTTTGCCGGCTGAGGGTTAAATTTAGGGATAGCTGGTCCTTCCTCTTCTCTTTCCTGATCTTCTTCTTCCTTTCTGCCAGCTAAACCCTCTTCTGTAATGCCGATGTTGAACAACTGCCGACGGTTTACTTCTTTTGGGTGACCACTGGATCCGATTGGTACGATCCAGAAGTTATTCGGACGTTCTCCTTTTCTGACAACTTTAAATAAGTCCGATTTGTAATGATCCTGGATTTTATTTCTTCCCTCCGGATGATCATGGAGGAGTACCAGGTTACCCGGAGGTATATCGATGTCTGACCCCCCTGCAATTCTTTTGTTTTTGGCCGCGGCGGCTTTGATGTTTTTCATCGCCCTTCTGTTGGCGGCCAAAAGTTTCTCCGCCATTTGGTCAACCCATTGTGTTTTTGAAACCGATTTCTGGTCGTCGTACTTCCCTAAACCCAGCCAGTTGTCGCATGGAGCTGGTGCTTTGCGACCAAACATCAGCTGGTAGGGTTGAAATCCCGTTGTCGAATGTGGTGTTGCGTTATACGCAAAGACCAACGATGGGAGATGTACTGGCCATTCGGCTTTTTGTTCTTTGGACAACGTACGGAGTAGTCCGAACATCGTTCTATTGAAGCGCTCACATTGAGCATTACCCCTTGGATTGTATGGACACGTGAGTGACTGTTGTACACCGTATAATTTACAAAGCGATCGGATCACTTCGTTGTCAAAGGACCGTCCTTGATCACTATGTATCCTTGACGGTATTCCGTACACGTGGAACCATTTTTCCACAAGGGCCTTGGCTACCATGAGTGCTTTTTGATTTGGAGTGACTACAGCAACGGAGAATTTAGAGAAAGCGTCTGTCATGACCAGGA
This sequence comes from Cliona cf. orientalis, assembly GCA_963930775.1. NCBI lineage: Eukaryota > Metazoa > Porifera > Demospongiae > Clionaida > Clionaidae > Cliona > Cliona cf. orientalis. The sequence goes on from CAWVNT010000057.1 coordinate 13,698, forward strand.
CGTTTTCTTTACCGGTTTTTGATGGATCAATTTTGGTAAAATCTAGACATAAGAGATCCAAAGGATTATTGGACTCTAGTTGTCCAATTTTAGGTTTAGGATCTGTATAGGTTCCCTGAGCCACTTGACAGCGTGCGCAACGAGACACCCATTTAGATGCGTCGTCGGCCATCGTGGGCCAGTAAACTCTCTCCCTAAGAAGTTCTAAAGTTCTCTCTAAACCCTGGTGACCCATGTCATCGTGAACGGATCTGAGTACCCTCCCTTGTAGTCTTTGTGGTAGTACTAATTGATGATACTCCATGTCCTCGTTAATATAGAGACGATGAAGTACCCCCTGTTTTAAGACAAGTCTATCCAGTTGGTAAAACAACTTACGGGTAGCCTTAGACTTAACACGATACAGGACTGATCTGGATGGAAATTTACCATCTTTGACCCATTGTAAGATGGGACCAATTTGGTTATCAGATTCCTGAAATTCAACCATTTGTTCCGTAGTTATATGGCTGAATAATTCTACCACGTTCGATTGAACTGAGAGTAACTCTCCTTCTCCCATACCCTCATAGGCGGTCCCCACCATCTCTATTCTTTCCTTGAGATCGTGAGAGATCTTAACCCCACCTATGACCCCCGTTAATTCTTGTGAAATAACTTCACTGGATATGGTTTTATGGTCACCATGAAATTTTCCGGTATTGGTGACAGGGTATGATATAGCTTCCCATTCCTCATCGCTGTCGTCTTCCTCCTCCCTGTTATTGTCGGATGATGACTCTGGTCGTCGCGACAGGGCGTCGGCAACCAGATTACTCTTGCCGGTCCGGTATACAATGTCAAAATCATACAAGGCCAGTTCACTGAGCCAACGAATTTGTGCTGCCCCCAGTTTACTGGTCTTGACGTATACCAAAGGATTATTATCAGTATAAACTGTAAACTTTGACCCCAATAGGTAGTCCTTAAACTTTTCGCACACGGACCACTTCAGTGCCAGAAGTTCGATTTTGGCGGACGAATAGTCTCGCATCGATTTTTCTCCCGGCCTTAACGAGCGGCTTGCGTATGCGATAACCCTGACTGCGCCGTCATCTCCTCTTTGAGATAGGACAGCGCCTAACCCTTTCAGAGATGCGTCAGTCTCCAGAATAAATGCCTTGGAATAATCCGGATAAGTGAGTACTGGAGCGGATATGAGTGCCTGTTTCAGGTTAATAAAACCTGTCTCGCACTCCTCAGTCCATTTAAACTCCGGTAGGTCGCTTTTTTTGAGGACTCCCATTCGGACCTTATATTGTGTGGACGCTGGGATGATGAGAGCGTGTAAGGGTCCTGCCCATTTCACAAAGTTCGGGATGAACCTGCGATAATAGGAAGCCAGTCCAATAAAGGAGTGAACCTCCTTGGAATTTGTAGGAGTGGGCCAATCGCGGACCTTCTCGATTTTTTCAGGATTAGGGGACACCCCATTTTTGGAAAGTACATGGCCAAGGAAATCTACCTCGGCCTGGAAGAAGTGAGATTTTTTAGGTTTAATTTTTAAACTAAATTCCTTAAGTCTATTGAAAACAAACTGAATCCTGTCTAACATCTGGTCTGCTGTCTCAGCGAAGACACAGATGTCGTCCAGGTAGAACAGGAGAGTGATATATTGTTGGTCGCCAATGCACATTTCCATCAGTCGACAGAAAGATGCACCAGCGTTGGTTAACCCAAAGGGCATTCTAGTGAACTCATAGAGTCCACTGGATCCTGCCCTGAAAGTGGTTTTTTGAATATCTTCTTCCTCCATGGCCATTTGGAGATAACCCTGGGCCAGATCGAAAGAAGAGAACCATACGGCAGCCTGAACTGCCTGTAATGCCTCCTCTATTCGAGGGAGTGGAAAAGAATCTCTGATGGAAATCGCGTTCAACTTATGAAAGTCGACGCAGAGGCGAATTTCTCCCATTTTCTTACGAACTATTACCACCTGGGATGCGTATGGGCTTTTTGAAGGGCGGATTATTCCTGCCTTAAGCCAAGCATCCAGGCATTTACGGACTTCCGATTGTAATTGGATTGGTATTTGACGATGGGGTAGGTATACCGGTTTATTGGTGGTAGTTGGTATACTGTGTTTTAATTTATCACAATAACCTAAATCCCCATCGTATAGAGAGAAGACTTCTTGATTGTCATAAATCAACTCAATAAATCTCTTTTGTTGATTAAGATCTAAAGGTGCTTCTCCTATATTTAACGGGAACGGAAGTCGTTCACACTCCCTTTTAAAATTGAAATCTGGAGAGTCGTAATCCGGAGGTAAACCAAACTTAGGTCTTTCCTTTTCTTTTTTGTGTTGGTCTTTAGTTGTTTTATCCGAAGGGTTATTCTCCTCTGCCTCCGCGGCATTGGAGAAGATGTCCTCACGGAATTCTTCCGGTGGAACTTGAACAAAATTGATGGTGACGTCATTCGTTCCTTCCTCTCGAGTGAGGACAGGTTCGTATTCCCACTCTTTAGGTTCCACCTCCCATAGATCAGCCGCGTAAAGCGGTTGTCTAATCCAGACATTGTGGTTATTGTTGTTAATTAATATTACTGAAACTAGTCCGGATTTCGAGGGAGTAACTAAAGTGTTGTTAACTCCGACCCCGATTGGAAGATTGGAGTCTTCTGTTTTTTCAACTAAGTAGGTTAACTCTCGGTCGACTTTTGGTACTTTACCAATGATGGTTTTGGAGGAATTTGCTGGGATACACGTGGGATGACGTTTGTCACCGACGGTCACTCGACCAGCGAAACCCCCTAAGTCCCCACTGTTACGTCGGTATTTTTTTTTATGCGGGAAGTTTGATTTTGATTTTGTCCCGCTTTTCCCCTGTGTTTGACTAGGTCCAATGGCATCCTCATCTCCGACTTGGGAGCTCGCCACGTGAGCTGCCCCCACCCCATTTTTGCCATTGGCCTCTCCCTCTTCTGGGTCTAATTCGATTACTCTACGACCACGTTCTGAAAAATAGTAGAGTTCCACACAGGAGAAAAATAAAGGGTCAATTTCCTTTGGACATTCGAATAACTCGAGTGCCGTTTCCCCGTAATCCTGAATGAATTTCCTGGCTGCATGTTTAAAAACATTGCAACCGATTATTACGGGTACTTTTGTTTTGACCCCTTTTGAAGTTGTTAGGACCCTATCTGTCTTTACGAGTACCCCCACATCTGGAACAACCATGCCCCCGATGGTAATATTACAGGTAAAATACCTGCTAAGTGGGACCTGGTTTTCCCCAACCCCTCTAAGGTTGAATAAATTATGGGCGTTGATGCCGCCTGGTTGGGGTTCCGGGATTTTTGATTTTAGACATTCTTCAAAGTAACTTTGGGTCATAAGAGTGACCATTGACCCTGAGTCCAAAAGTGACCTTGGTTTTTGGTCTTTGATTTGAATATTAATTTCGGGGCAAGGAGCCACCGCTTTTTCCAGAATGTCTAATTTGTCCAAAGAACTGATGTTATTACTGGTGACTGTCTGAAAGAGACAGTCTATGTCTTCTTTAGAATATTTGATTTTTGGAAGGAACTTATATGGGTTCTTTGTATCTTGTGAAGGACCGGTCGTCGAACCCTTAGTACCGGCCCCCCCCTATTTTCCCGATTGTTTTTGAGGTCCTCGTAGAGGTTTTGCTAAACCCCGATCGATACGGTCCTGTAACTTGACGCAATTGTCTAGCAAGTGTCCCGGGTTTTACAATAGTTGCAGGTTTCTGCAACATTTAGTGATCCGTCCTTGCCCTTAGTGGGTTTAGGTGGAAATTCCTTCCCAAGGAATGGTTTACTTTCCCCGGGTCTTGTCAGACAATGATTGGTTTTGTGATTTGCCTTGGCCTCCGAAGCGGTTTGCTGTATAGTTTACAGCCTGTGAGACCGCTTCTGTTAGATTTGAATTTTGGATATTGGCCAGGCTGTCCACCTTTTGAGATAGAGACCTATTTTGTTCCTTAGGGTTTTTTATTTGGGCGTCCAAGGACTGCCGATCCTGTTTGGTTTTTTTGTTAGGTCTATCTACCTCCTCGTCTTCCTCTACAGTGTTTACCGTGACCTTTGTGAGTGTCCTTTTTAAACGGGATCCGCTGAGGTTCGCGACCTCTGAGCGGAATTTGATAAATGCTATTCCCGGTTTCCTATTTACTAAATCCTTCGCTAAAGGACGGATGATATCGTCGCGGAGACCGTTGGCGAACTGGTGGATCAGTGCACCATTACACTCTGCCTGAAATGCAGGGTTTGCTATCATGATCTTCCGCGCGAGGATTTGTAAAACTTCCGCGTAGTCATCTTCTGTTTCACGAGCCAGTTGTTTTCGTGAATAGAATTCACTTTTGATACTGGACTCATCTTCTCCTGAAGAGAACGCGGATATTAGATGTTCTAGGACACCCTCTATGGTCGGATTAGGGTTTAAATCGAGATAGAAGTCGACCTGTTGTCGTGCTTTTGATTCTGTAAATTCGCGAATCAACTGGACTCCTTCTTCGTCCGTTAAACTTCGGTCGCGAATTACTGCACGAACCTCTTTGATCCATCTGGTGATGAAAAGTTGGGCAGAAGATGTATTGCCCCCTTTTAACTTTTGGATCTTAGGTTCCCTCATTTTCTTGAATTCCGAAGCCAAATTAATGAGGGTTGATTGTTCACCCATGGATCCTAGTGTTACAGGTTGTGAGACTCCTGTTGTTTCAGCAGCTAGGGGAGCTGCTAGCCCGACCATATCTTCGTTGGTCACCTTTGGTGTAGAAGTGGCGAAGGTGACGTGTTTGGGACGTAAGGTGGTATTATCCCAATTTATAGTAGTATTGGTGACAGCGCCTCCTCTGTCGGTTTTTACCGTACCTGGGAGGAAGTTATATATTTCATTTTTCAACTGTCCCAGTTGGTCACCGACAGATCCAGCGGCTGTCTCTGTCGCATTTGTTGGTCCGGTTGAAGACTTACGCTTCCACTCATCGAGTTCCGCCGTGAGAGCTTCCAGTTGGTCTCTGTGATCTTGTTGTTGGCGTTGGAACCTTGACTCATTATCCGCCAAGGTGTCTTTAATTTTGGTCTCGTAATCTGCCTTCATTTTGGAAAGGCCTTGTTTTAGCAGGCCACTGTAGTGGTTGTCCTGCTTTTTTAAATTATCTTTGTGAATTTCTTCCTGGACCTGTTTTTCTCGAACCAGTTGGTCTTCCAGGTTCTTGAATTTTAATTCATACTCTTTGTCCAGGGTATCTTTGACTTGTGTGGTGATTGTTTCCACACTGGGTGTTTCTTTTAGAGTTTTGATGAGATCTGCGTTTTGTTGAAGTGCAGTCTCTACTTGAGTAGCGAGACCTTGGCGTTCGACATTGATCTTTTCGATCATTTCCGCCATTTGTTTATTTTGATCGACAACTTGTGCCAGATGTTGTTGGTATCGAATCAATGTCTCTGTTTGTTGTTCTAGGTCGAGGTTGAAAAATTGTTGTACGGACCTGTTGTTGGCGTCTTCTCCAGGCCTATCGGCATCGCTGGAGATTTCGTTTAGGCCCGCACTTCCTTCATTTGATGTAGTGTCAGCTTCATCTCCATTGGTATTTCCGGCTTCATCAGGAACACTGTTACTATCCTGGGTGTTTGTATCTAAGATACTCACAGGTGCTCCTGGTATATTGCCCTCCAGTGGAGTGTGGGCAGGAGATTCACCATTTAATAATGAATGTACCTGGGCCATAAAGTTTAATAAGTTGGGTCCAGGTGACGGTGTTTCTGGAGCCGGAGTAACCTCCATGTTTTGAACTGGTGGAGGAATTGACATTTTTTGAGAATTTAAAACAGAACTGAGTAAAATTACACTACAAACACACTAAAACACACAAATTGTTAAAAGTTCATTGAAGATTTGTAAAGTTTTGGTTTAATTATTTGTGGTTTAAATTTTAATGGTTAAGAATGAAATAAAGGACCCTAATTTTGAATAGTGGTACTTGGGGTCCATTCAACCATCCAGCCAAGCTGGACGATGAGGAGTTATTGAAGATTAATAAATTTTGATACATTTAAAAATGACACCGGACGATGCACCATAAACACACGAAATCGTGTAACGGTCGCACTCAGGTTTTTAACTGGTATAGTGCAACTCCTTTAGGTGGTGCACCCCCCAAAAATTTTGTTGTAACCGATTTTGGATAAAACCGAAGAAAGTTTTGTGAAAAAAATGAAATTATGAGAAATTTTGAAAAAATTGGATTTTTTGGACAACTTACCAAAAATTTGTAAGTTTGGTAAGTTTAGTAAGTTAGGTCTGGTTAACAGACCATATTAAAATTTTATTGTACCACTGGCGACTTGTGCCTGTGGGTTGAGGTCTTACAGACTTAGAGATATTGACAAGAGCCACAAAAAAGTAGCCTCTCCCATTGTAAACCAATGAGCGGAACTACTCAAAATGTGCTCTATAGGATGTCTTTTAATGGATTTTGCCCAACAGCAACAGGATATGTCGCCATGGGCCAAATAAAATTTTATGGTGGTACCGGAGCTGGACTCGGCGCCGGACCTTGCGCCGGACCAAAAATTTATGAAATATTAAAATTTGATGAATTATGGATTTTTATTGTTTTTAGTAATGTAAATGGTGTTAGTGATGATTTTTGTTGGTTTAGTAGTGAAAAATGAAAATTTGCATTTTTTAGTATGATTTGTGGGATGTTAGGATTATGAATGAAAATTTTGAATGATGTTAATTGTCATTTAAAATTACATGGGTAAATGACATAAATGTTACTTGGTGACACCTTGGATGGTAACAAGGGGAGAAATAAAAATGATTGGTGTCACCTGTTTGTGTGGACAGTGTTACACAGTGTGTGTGTACTGTGTAAAGTAAAAGTAATTGGAAAATTATAGATTTAAGTGAAAATGGTAATAAATGACAAAAGTGACATTTCAAGTGTCATTTCAAGGTCATTCCAACCAGATACCATTATTAGATGTCAAGAAAGTAACGATTTGAACGAATTGGCAGTACAGCACCCTGAGAAAGGGTGTAGACCAAGCCAGAACGTTCAAGCAGGGTAAATTGTAAAAAATGCCAAAACTGGTGGCTAGGAAGTAACAAGTGGAAACTCTTGACATCTGAGCCTGCCACAGACACTGTGGTTGTTCTTTCGAACCAATGTATTTCCTATGGGAATAAAAGAACCAAAATAAGTCTGTAGCATGCTGAAATGACAGAAATGACCAAAATGACTGAAATGACACTGTAAAACTTTAAATGTACATAACTTTGCAAATAAATGAGATATTGAGATGGGGTTTTCACTGTTCGACTTCTATGATCTTAAACTATCTGTAGAGATGGTTTATGATGGTTTTGGCGGTTTATGAGTTTTCTCCTATTTTTGGTCCATGTTCCAGCAACAGCTGTCCCTGGCAAGTATCAATGGGGTTGTCTGCCACTGGCAGTATCAATGGGGTTGTCTGCCACTGTCTAAGAGTAATATGAGCACCCAGTACTTGGTCACCCAGGCTCCACCCTATCACTGTAATATCCCTACATTGAAAGAGACCTCGGGCTCTCACTTGGGACCTGCTCCCACCACATTAAAGTCCGCCTTTGAAACCAGTACAGACATTCACATTGTTCACATCAGACCAGTTATCCAGGCAGTCCCAACGTGGAATTTACTGGGAGAGGGGTTTTCCAAGTGCTGATACAAGTTGGCACAGCTAGTCCCTAGATGTTAACGTCATTAGTGTCACCCCCTGGACTGGATCCTGAACCAACCACATAAATGTTAACATGTGGTCTGTTCACACGGACCAGTCCAGCAGGTGGCTTAAACTAAATGCAAAGGGAGGTATACCGGACATGGGCATTGACAAACAAAGCCCTAACTGTGCCTCCAGGGGGTGTTCCCATCACTCCTTCAGGAACAGGACCAGGAGAATTAAATGCCAAAACGTTCACATCTACTAAGTATCCCAACCTCAAAATGAACAAAATATGTAAATGTAACCAAAATTCATGAATTCTCTACACACGTTCACACACACACTCAAGGAGACTGTTCACACATTCACCCTCAATACTCTTATAAATCTAACTGAGTTAAGGGGTACCCAAGTAAAATTAGCCTTAAAAATCCCGACATTCACAAAATCGATAAAACCTGTAGATCCAGTGTTGTCCATGTCCCCTTGGCCTCCTGGTCTCCCCTGTGAATTCCAGTATGCCAGGGTCCATGGCAACCTCTGAATCTACAACTAGACGTGTAAAGGTGTTAATATATTACTAAAATAATTGAATTGCATATAAATACAGGTAATTACATCGATTTGACTAGATGTGAATAAATTACATTAGTAGTTGAGATGTGAACAGTGTTCACATCCCTCTAAAATGGTTAAAAATCGGTTAAAATCGGTTACAGACAGGTTGGGCTTGACCCCTGCTACAATCTGATAAAATTGCACCTTGAAATCTTTTTTTGCACTATAGTTATGTTAAAAACAGTGTAAATAGAGTTCACAATAAGAGTTCTTGGTGTATTTCGCTCAGACAGCTCCAGGGCACTGTGCTGGTCCTAAGGAACGTGTCCTATCATCTGGGACCAGTTATCTGCATTTCTGGGTGTCTGGGTATCTGGTGTGAACTGTGTGAACATCTATTGGCTGTGTGAACATCTATAGGTGCAGGTGCAGGTGCAGGATCGCTTGGGGATCATCAGGAGGCGCACTGGTATCCTTTGGAGAAGTACCATACCCAAATTCCAAAAAATGCCAAAAATACCCCATATTCTGTCTTTGTTAACAATCTCATTGATATCAGTACCAGGGTTGGTGGGACCTCCATGTAAACAAGGTAGAAGTGCTTACAGACCGGTTATGAATGCCTCATAATGAAATAACCGGTTTTCAGCAACCTGTCATAGAATCCAAGTTCCCTGGATTGACACTGATACCAACAAGGATGTGAACAAAGCAAGAAACGACTGAATTACTCTCAATGAGTTTAACTATTTATTATGGATGACTAGTTACATGAATCTAAGTGGTCACAATTTGGAATAAGGCTGTAAAATCCCCAATTTTACCATTCCCACTGGTGGTCCTAAAATAACTGAAATATTGAAAGGAACACTGTGAACGATTATTGCATGGTATTACAGGGTTCTATTGGTTCACACATACATACACACAAACATACACACACGCACAAACGCACAAACAAGTAAAATTACTGAGTTCTGCTAAGTTGAAATTCATGAATTATCCCTTAAATTATGCAGACAACGTTGGTATGACTGAATTCACTGAATTTAGTGTAAAACAAGTGGTCAATCGACATGCTCACCTCCCAAAGTCCAGGCCCCAGTTCACATAGTGGATGGAGCTCCTGGAGTACACCATAAAAGGAGACCCCAGGGCATGACTAAAATGACACAAAAATACACTGAATTACTTTAAATTACTCGAGCAAGCCTTAAATGAAGCTATTTTACATGGATGTTAACACAAAGCACATGGCAACTATTTTGACCAAAAAGTGGAAATTTTTACATAGAAATGCTGCTCGTTTGTTCCTTTATCTAATAAAAATACTTAGAAGCTTAAAATACCTGGTTTTAGCTGAATTTCGCCCAAAACTATGGTTTAGCAGGAGATTATCATGTTGCCTGTATGACTGACTATTTTAAACTGAGCGCCTTAACACTTGATTGGACTGTACCAATACAAAAGACTGAAATATGGTAGGGGTGAGCAGGTTGTTTCCACCACTATTGGTAAAAGAGTTTCACGTTTTGGGGACTTTATGGCAAGAAATTCATAGGTATTGGTAAAGAAGAGACAGATTAAATACCGCAAATAGGCAAAACAGGACTGATCCCATAGAAATACCATGGAGAAATTCCTGCAAAATTGCCATAGCGGCCAAATCTGACACCCCTGTTAGCCGCAACCTACTTGGTTCTTGCCAAACTGAATTCAGGGTGTTGGACCTGTCTGCCACAAGTGGCACACACGACCTAAACCCTAGTATAGGAAAATTAAGAAAATCAACGTTGAATGCCCTCAACGTTACATCTACAGTAGTCTATAGACTCTAGATATAGTAGCGTACGCAATGGATCTGCTATTATCGCTCATTACGGTCTGTCAAATGCTAAACCTTTCATAATAGATTTAATTTTGTGGCTACCAGAGACGAACTT